>SNQJ01S0102512.1:5741-18519 GCA_010110895.2 Picea sitchensis
CTACTTATTTCATCATGTTATTAGATTTATCATTGAGCAAATGTAGAATAATTGTGTAAATGAAAATGGAATTATGCTAAAATGAAGTTGTTATTGTGTATGTATTTAAATAAATTATTATTTTCTTAGCATCTTGTACTTGGGTGCTACAATTATTACTACAACCATATGCTATTATGGAATCGAAATAGTAGGTCATTTCGATGGCCTTTATTTTTGGGTTGTCACTGACACCAAGGAGGCACGACTTGATTTTCATGGTAGCTGACATTCTTAAGAAGAGTTCACATTTTATTACTATGTGTACGACGTACTCGACACAGGACACAGCTAGAGTTTTTGTCAGTGATATTGTGGGATTACATGGCATGCCAAAAATAATTATATCCGATAGAGGATCAGTGTTTACAATATGTTTTTGGACCAATTTCCAAGAGGCCTTGCGAACAAAACTGAACTTTAGTACGCCACATCACACGTATATAGAAGGGTAGACATAAATAACAAAGAAAATTTTGGAATATATGCTGGGGATGTATGTAATGGACCAACATAAGCGTTGGGAAGAGTTCTTTCCAGTAGTAGAGTTTACATACAACAACAACTATCAAAGTGCCACTAAGATGACATCGTTTGAGTTTATTTACGGGTGACTGCGTTGTACACCATTGACCTGGGATCGAATTCAGTGTAGGGTCCTGTTAAGACAATAAGTGATCCAAGAAATGGAAGAACAAATCCAAGTGATAAGAAAAAGGATTAAAGATGTGCAATATTGATAGACGAGTTATGTCGATGCACATCACGTTCATCGCAATTATGAATTTGGCGAACGAGTTTTCGTGTGGGTGAAACTGCATAAGAGCTCAATCAAATTTGGAAATGGTGCTAAAATATCTCCTAGGTTTGTGGGACATTTCGAAATTGTGGAAGGGAAATGACCCATGGCCTATCGACTAGCCTTGTCCAATTCTTTGAGGCGTATGCACGATGTTTTTCATGTATCTGTTTTGAGATATTATGTTAGTGATCCTATACATCTGATTGACATGAGTTCCTTGTAGGTGTCGGACGAGGGTGCACTCAAGGTGAAGCCAATACCCATTATGGACCATTGCCTTTGACAACTAGGGCATCGAACAATCGATCGGGTCAAGGTCCACTAGGACAATTATAGTCCACACTCGGCCACCTGGGAAGATGCATATGCTATGGTCAATAATTTCCTTACTTCTTTGATTGTTTAGACATATAGATCTTGTGATATACTTTATTTACTGCATTTTATATACTGTACAACTTCGAGATGAAGTTTAAAACAACAGGGCGTGTATGTAACATCCCTCCCTTACGAACACATGTTATTGACTTATTCTTTGAGGACACTTGCGTGCAAGTGATCCAATTATAGTAATGGTTATGTGTTTCTCATATGCATTCTTATGATGATGTTGATGGGTTATTATTTATGTAATTTGATATAGGCGTGTTGACATATGCTATTGACGAGTTTCCCTGAGTGTGTAGGACACTTGATGGATTATGAATGCCGAGGGCATCAATGGACCTCCTTGGACTTCAGATTGAGTCAGGAAGTGGATTGTATTTGTTTGAGTATTTCATTTATGCATATGTGACATATGATCATTTATATTATGATTTTATATATGGATCATTGAGAGTGTTTCATTGGTGGATGCAAGTTGATGATTGCTTTCTAATCTGACTCACATAAGGAGTAGAGGGGCCATGCACATATACCAAATATTAAGGGAGAGATGTGGCAGAGTCCCTGTCACAGCCTACTATCACTCTCGTTGTGGCTTGAATTGTAGGTTAACGACTACCTAGTTCGAGAGGTCCATGATGTTGTAAGGGAATACTAAGAGAGTTTCTCACAAAGATTCTAAGGGGCCCGTAATACAGCAGGGTCATTATTCCTTATAAACCCTTAGTTTCTCACAAGGTCACCTGAATGAAGTGTTGATTCCAATGGTTGGACAACTACCAAAACCATCCAAAAGGCGTGTGGAACCATTATATGCATCGGAGTGCGTCTTGAAGGGAATGTTGCATGAATTAAAAGAAAACTTGAGTCAATAGATCTAGGTGGCCTAGAAAAAAATAAGTTAATTTGACATTGTCGGACTTAAATTAATTAATTAATGAGTAAATTATTAATTATAAATCCCTATAAGAGACTAACCCTTTTCAAATAAAATTTAATTAAGCCTAAGTATAAGTTTTGTAAAGATGCCAAACTGAAATTAATAACTAAATAAAAAGGGGGATGAGGTAAATAATTTCAAGAATTAAGAAATTGAAATAGTCTTAATGATTTGATTTAAGGCATATAGGTGAAATAAATTATTAAAAGAGAGTTTAAAATAAGAAAGAAACATAGAGGAGAGAATGTGTATGCATAGAAAGGAATCTAGAGTCTAGTTAACGCTAGTCTAACTAAAGAACAATCATATTTTAAGTCAACTCAGATTTAGTAAGGCATCAGTCATTAATTGGAAATAAGTGGAATAAAGAGACAACTAAGAGTGATTCAATGACCGCTTTTAGGAAGGGTGAGGGAAATTGAATTTTATTAAAATAAAATCTGGATTTATTTGTGTAAATTGGGGAAAGGGTGACAAGTGTAAGGGGGAAATAATTATAAATTAATTAAATTAAAAAGTGAATTAATTGTGCAAGTGGGGATGAGTTATGGGGAAATTATATAAAACAAATGGCTGAGATTAGAAAAAAAAATACATTGGTTATGGGTAAAGTTATGGTGCAGAATTTTTGACTGGTTTTACTTGTGAGAGTTGTGATACCGAGCTTGAGAGAGAGTGGTGGCTCTACCTTGCGAGGAAAACTCAAAGCTAGAAGATTTTTTATTTGTGTTTGCCCCTTTGTGGCTCGGGGGGATAAGGGGGAAGAACATTACCCCTAGCGTTCGCTTGGAGGTATTGGTGAGGTCTTGATGATTAGAAAGCGCGAAATTTGGAAGGAGCAAAAGAAGCGCAGGAATATCAGACTCAAGCTATTCTCGGTCGAGGATTTTTCATTGTTATTTCACAAGGAATTTTGTTGTTTTATATATAATATTTTTTTATCCCAAAGTTTCATAATGTGAATGATTTCCCAATTCATTAACTACTGAGTTGGAATCCATGTTTTCTTTGCATGTTAAAGTCCCACAATAAATGATAAGGGATAAATTTATGACAGTTAAATTTTAACATGAAGGATTCTAATCGAATTGGTCCACCAAAAATTTCCAACTAGAATTGAATCACCAATAATATCATTTAATAATATCAATAGAATCACAGTTTATTATTTAGAATTTGCATGGGTAAAGATTAGAATTGAGTGCGCTATCACCTAAGGAATTTCCCTATAGCGAATCTCCTCCTGAATTCTTCTCTTCAACATTGTTCCCTCGACTCTCCTCAAGTAAAAGAGCCTCCTTTACAACCGCCAAATTCATTGTTCGACCTTTACCCAGGAAACGGACGGCGTGGGAATAGGAACACGAAGGAAGTGCCTGAGTAATCACTAGGCATGCATATTCACCATTCTTATAATGCACAGATTTGACTGGCGCCAGAATTAGAATTTAATTTCTAGCCTCGATTTAGATACTCGGAAAACTGTCTCTTGAACACTGTTGTGCTGGAATTTGAATTGATAGGAACGGATGGACTCTCCTTGTCTTGATTGGACCCGTAATGTTATGATTACTAGATTTCCACAACGATTTCCACTTTAACGTGCAAAGAAGATCAGAAGGTTGTTTCTCTTTCATTTAACCATCCTGGAAGGTTCCAACACGAAGTGCTTAACCAGGAAAGTTGTTTAGGAACACGGTTGAATTGGATTCCTTCTTCTCCGCACTTGCAGAGATGAAGAGTAAGGGTTTATCTTTAAATAATGGGTCTGGTCGTTGTCATTCAACGACTGTTCTTCACCGTCTTTCCTTGGGATTGTTAATTTTTTTATTGTTGTTTCTTGGTCTTTGCCAATGTCTGTGTTACCATGAAGGTACCCCTTGCAAGAAGATTCCACCCTTAAAAAGAAAATCTTTCCTTTGACCCAAGTTCACAGGTATAAAGCCCACGTTTCCTTGGTTGGTTGATCCTTTAGGTTGACTGCCTTTAATTTTTATTTTGAGTATTAATGCGACCTAAGATTTCCTTTTTACACAGTTAAAATTTTGATCCTTCAAATCTTCTCAAGGGAATTTTATGCAACATTTCACCATGATGGTATGTTTCTGGCCATCTTGCAAATGCTAAATTAAGGGTTTTAATTCTAACAAAACATCCAAGGATTCAACCGGGATATATCCATACCTTGACTAAACGTAAGTGCATAACCCATGACTCATTAACAACCATGTCATCATTCTACATAGGTTAGTAAGCAAGAACTCTAAAATCAATTATTTTAACGTAACGAGATTTTTGTCGAGAGTATCCAAATTCATCCCCACATTATTGTTAGTTGTATTCCAGATTGTCACAAATCAATGAAAGACTTCAATCGAGCCTTTAATAATGATCCCCACCAATTCTTCTCCATCTGCAATGGTATGTGCATTTATCTGGTTATTTGTTGTTCAGCGAAACTATTTTTCTTTGTCATCATTTAATTTTAAGGCAATGTTTATTTAATTAATGAATAATTAAGTAATTAGAATTTTAGCGAGCCATGGAATTAATGCTAATTTATGATTAAGTAAGTAATAAGATTATTAGCGTGGCATGGAATTAACGTTGAATTATGATTAATTAAGTAATTAAATTATTAATACGCCATGAAATTAATGTTGATTTATGATTAAGTAAGTAATAAGATTACTAGCGCACCATGGAATTAATGTTGATTTATGATTAAGTATGTAATTAGATTACTAGCGTGCCATGGAATTAATGTGATTATGAATAATTAAGTAATTAGATTATTAGCACGCCATGGAATCAACGTTGAATTGTGATTAATTAAGTAATTAGATCATTAGCGCACCATGGAATTAATGTTGATTTACGATTAAGTATGTAATAATATTATTAGGGTGCCATGGAATTAATGATGAATTATGATTAATTAAGTAATTAGATTATGAGCGCGCCATGTAATTAATGTTGATTTATGATTTAGTAAGCAATAAGATTACTAGCATGACATGGAATTAATGTCTATTTATGATTAAGTAAGTAATTAGATTACTAGCGTGACATGGAATTAATGTTGATTTATGATTAATGAAGTAATTAGATTAATCTTGCGCAATGAAATTAAAATCCATGCATGATTGATTGAGAAAATAGATTCTCTTGCGCCATTAAAATGATGTTGGTGTAAGATTGATTGAGTAATTAGATTCTCTTGCGCCATGAATAATGTTGATGTATGATAGATTAATCTAGGTTGGATTTTGAGTTGTGATTGGTTAAGGGACATAGATACCTCCTTCCCCAAAACAGTCGTCAACCCTAAGACCTTAAGTGCTCAAAATCAATCGGATGAATACTGGGCTTGAGCGTTGCTTATTTATCCTGGAGGTACCAACCATGGAGGATAGGTTGGGCAGGTAGTTCTTTTATTATGCAGTGACATGGTCGATCATTTATGAAATTTTCTTCAGTCGATTTGGACGTGTAGAACTCCGTCGCTATTATCTTAATGTGTTGATCATGTGTCATTTTTATTTATGTTAATATGTTGACTTGTGTGTCATTATTGATTACCATGATGTGTCACTTGTAATTCTATTAATTTATGCTATGATGATTTTAAATTCCCAACGCAATATATCTATACAGAGAGAGACCTATTGTGCATTGTTATTCATTGTCGTAAAAGAGGGGTCGTTTCATTTAAATTTATAATCTACAAAATTTACCCCAATTTTTTATTTTAATTTTCTCTTATTTGTATTAATAAATAATGTGATTTTATTTAATATATATATATATTAAACTCAATAAGACTAATAAGTTTGTGGTTAGTAACTTAACACATAATCACTTATATTTTCATTTAAATCTAAATTTGCAATTTCAAAATGCATAGAAACATTTTAATTTTGCATCCAATTAATGTGAATCTATATTAGTGCTAAAATCTTGACAAATAATCACAAAGATAAAACAATAAAACCAAAAGAATTAATATCTCTAAAATTACATAAGCACATAGTGTTGCTTCCGTGCCTTCAAAAAATTAAGATCAAAACAAAACTAAAAACTACTTCAAAAATTCTAAGTACTTTAGATATAAAACCTAAAGCTTTTTATCATAACGTGGATATAGAGAGTATTCATTAATAAAATAAAAAAAACATAACACTTTCCGCTACAACTCCTATAAAAACAATATTCATTTATTTTATTAAAATAATAAAAAATAAGATGAAAATCATTTTTAAAACAAAACAATTTTACAAAATTAAATTAATTATAAATTATTTTTATTAAATTTTTTCTAGATTTGGAAAAATATTTGATTTTCAAATCACCTACAATCTTTCATCAAGATACAAAAATAAAAATTATATAAAATGTTAATATCATATTTATTTTTTAATTCCACCCATCCAATAAACTTTATCTCTTGTGAAATTGATAGTACCTATTTGTATGTATAGTATTTTTATATCAACCTATCATAAAGATAGGTTGATCTCTGTCAAAGTAATTTGTAATGATAATAAATATAGCATACTTAGTAAATCTTTGAGATTAAAAGGGTCAGGAATATTTATAAATGAAGACCTCATTCCCAAAGATCGAGATGAATTAAGGAAGGAAGTTCAAAAGGTAAAAGAATCCAGGAAAGAAGGAAAATGAGCAATAATTAGAAATAGAAAAGCTATTGTTAGGGATAGAGACCAGAAGGATAATAATAAATATGAATTTGGGACACTCGGGATCTTTTTTTTGAATTGTTGTGGCTTTCCATCGTGCAAAGGTCCTATGATAAGTTTGATTCTGAGAGATACTGATAATATATGTCTAGCTGAAACTTGGGAGCATGACGAGTCTAAGGTCCCTAGCATGGAAGGATTTGTCTTGTTGACGCAACTGTACTCCTCGAAAGTACGACCTCTCTCTTCAGGACCTTCTCTCCTCTTGGCCCGAAGAACTTAGTTGTTCTTCTATTTCCCAATCGGGAAATCTGCACCCCACAGGTTCTACTTCGCACGCAATCCTCTCTTCTCCCTTTCGGAGGATCGGCACTCGCAACTTCGCGAGTTCTTGTTTACTCGCTGGGCTCTCGAATCCCCGAGACCCGATATGTGAGTCAACGCCGACTTCCGCTCGCCTTATCGGGCCTTCGGCTCTACCACGACCTCGCGCTATCGAGACGTCGCTACTCTCGACTCCTATCACTCGGTACTCCAACTCCCGAGTCCTGATGTACCGAGACGTCGATATTCTCTCGTCGCAATTTCTCTACCTCGCGCCCTCGCGACTTGTACCTCCCGATATTTGGTCATTCAACTTACAAGCCCCAGCTCGCGAGACCCCGATTTCTGCCACCTGTACTCCACTCGCTTCTGCGGTCCCACACGGCTTACATCACCGTCAGGATATCGCCCCTCACGACTCCCGCGGCCGATTCTTCGACACCTTTCTCACGAGATCCCGATGGACAATCTCGTGAATAATACAACGACCCTGACTGACTTGTATCAACGCTTTATCTGTACTGAGGTTAGAATCTTTTGGACACTTTCGCCGAAATCTCCTTGCACCTCCACAAGATCCAACGGCCCACAGAACTCCGCGAAACCTCCTCGGATGATTTCGTCCGTTCGTCCTTCCCTATGAAAACCACGAAAAGGAAGAAGTCTCTACCCACGAGACTCGTTCACTCGTTCGCAACTCTGCGACGCTTCTCTGAACTTCAACGACAACTTCCCTTGCTCTTATCCTTTGATGAATTCAAAGGCCTATTCCTCCTGAGTTTGTTCTCGACTTCTTAAGTCCTTTTGAGAATTTCTTGTACGCACCCCTTGCGGCAAATCTTCAACAATGTCTAAGTGTTGAAGTCTTTCGACACTGTGCACTCTTGCAACAACATTCTATCAAAGTTTTGCTCAGGTTCGCAACCCTAAGGCTTTTCCTTGGCCTGCGCACTCCTTGCACGACACTGTGACTAACTTGCACCCTCGAAGAAGTGAGAACAAAATTTTCCTCTAAGTGAACCGTTCTGTCAACGCACTCCTTGCGGACAAATTCGACTACACTCCTTGCAGGAATTCTCTGGTTGAAAGTAGAGAAACAATTGAAAATAATTTCTTCTTCCCTTCAAACTTCAATTCAACCATGAAATCACATACACAGCATATAAAAGAAAATGCATGACAGGAAGAAAACATTCATGAGCAAAATATCAACACACAGAGAAACAACACATAACCATGAAATTGAATCAAAGCTTTCTTCTATTAATTCAATATCTATACATGGGTGTTATTTACATAGCTCTCTACTTTCTCTTCTCTTTTTGAATGCTCGATCCTGAATAATGTTACAATGAGGGTGTCTATATCCGTTTTCCCTCTTGGACTCTAAAGTATCAAATCTAGAATTAAATATTCTATCTACTTTACATTAACTATCTTAAATGCCTCATCTACCTAAGGATGAGAGCTATCCGCTCAAGGTCCATTACAATACACAAATTGTGCCTTCTCTTAAATGATTCATTTAAGACGTGCGGACAATCCTAAAGCATTTTCCAAAAATGTGTGTTGGCTTGTCCAGCTGTCTTCCGCTCCATGCTGGCTCGCTTGATGTGCTAGCGATGCTCATGCATCATACTCCCCGGATTGAAAAATTTCATGGGCTCCTGTCCATGAGCTCCTGCACGGTCTGTCCATGCTTCTGTATTACTTCTTCAGTCTCCCAGCTCGCATCTTCCACTGGGTGATTCTTCCATTTGACCAAAAACTCATAGTATTCTTTTCTCCTGGTCTTCTTACCCACTCTCTTGTCCAGTATGTATTCCATTTGTGGTTTTTTCACAATCGGCATTTGCTTCTGCCACTAGACTTCTGGCTATTCATCACTTCCATCTTCTACTTCCTCAGCCTTGTATGGGTATAAGTCTGAGACATTGAATGTCAGAGATATCCTGATGCCATCCCACAACTCGATATCATAAGCATTCTCTCCAAATTTCTTTAGGACTCTACATGGCCCGATTTTATTCATCTTTAACGTATTGTATGTTCCTCTCGGGAACCTCTCCTTTCTCAAGTGTGCCAGAACCAGATCACCAACTTCGAACTGGAGTTGTCTCCGATGTTGATCTGCTCTGCGCTTGTATTCCTGATTTGAATCAATCAGCCGCTGCTTCACTCTGCTGTGAAGTTCCTTCATTGCCTCAGCAAACTCTTCTACCATAGCGATGCTAGTAGCAGTCTGTTCTGACTCCCTGAGTTCAGAAACTCCTCTCAGCTACCTGCCGTATACAATCTCAAACATACTTTTTCCTGTTCTCTTGTTCACAGAGTCATTGTAAGCAAACTCTGTCTGTGGTAATATGTTATCCCAACTGCTGTGGTGTTCTATCACCAATCTCCTCAACAAGTCTCCCAGACTTTTGTTGACCACTTCTGTTTCTCCGTCTGTCTGAGGATGATAAGTTGAACTAAATGCCAAGTTAGTTCCTATCTTCTTCCATAGCGTCCTCCAAAAATTCCCTATGAATTTTGTATCTCGATCTGAAACTATGCTTCTCGGTAATCCATGAAGTCGAATGACCTCTTTGAAAAACAAATTCGCGATGTGAGTCGCATCGCTGGTCTTCTGGCATGGGATGAAATGTACCATCTTTGAAAACTTGTCTACCACCACAAATATGGAATCAACCCCTCTTTGCGTCCTCGGAAAACCCAATACAAAGTCCATACTGATCGCCTCCCATGGCCTCTCTGGTATGGGTAATGGCTGATAAAAACCTGCATTCTGATTTCTTCCCTTCGAATGTTGGCAAATCCTGCATCTGTCAACAAATATATTGACCTCTGCTCGCATGCCTGGACAAAAATATGATTCGCTCAGCTTCGCTAATGTTTTGTCATGGACAAAGTGTCCTACCAATCCACCACTCTGTTTCTCTTTCAACAAGTTCTCCCTCATGGAGCAATTCGAAATACACAGTTGATTGCCTCTAAACAACAATCCCTACTAGATCATATAATCTATCCAAGGACTCCTATCTCTGAGAACTGGATTCTCAACTGCCTCGTACGCTTCTCTAAAATATGCATCACCTGCATACATGTCCCTAAGACTTTCAAAACCCAATGTTTTGACTCGGAACTCCTGCAGCAACAAACATTTCTTGCTCAAAGCATCAACCACTTTGTTAGCAGTACTCGAAATGTGTTTAATCACAAATGTGAAATTTTACATGTACTCTACCCATTTTGCATGCTTCTGATTCAACTTCTCCTGTTGACTCACAAACTTTAATGCATGATTATCACTATATAGTACAAACTCTTTTGGGATCAAGTAATGCCTCCACTTTTTCAACGTCTGTATGATAGCATAAAATTCTTTATCATACGTTGAGTATTTCACTTTTGCCTCATCCAGCTTCTCACTGAAATATGCAACTGGCCTGTCCTCCTGACTCAAGACCGCTCCTATGGCATATCCACTTGCATCACATTTCACCTGAGATGTCTTCATGAAATCTGGCAACACCAGAATTGGTTGCTCCGTGATCTTCTGCTTCAACAAATTGAAGCTCTTCTCTGCCTCTTCAGGCCAATGAAAATATTTACGTCTTTTCTTGACTGTGTCCATCATCACTGCGCTAATTCCATTGAAATTTCTGATGAATTTTCGGTAGAAACTAGCCAAGCCATGGAAACTCCTCACCTCGAAAACATTTCTCGGTGATGGCCAATTTTTTATTACCTCTACTTTACTCGGATATATCTTTAATTCATTCGCCGAAATAACAAAACCCAAATAAATGAGCTCTGTCTTCATGAATGAGCACTTCTTCATGTTGACCAACATCTTCTCCTGCTGTAACTTCCTCATCACAATGGCCAAATGCTTCAAATGTTCAGCCTTTGTCTTGCTGAAAATCAATATATCATCTAGATACACGACAACAAATTTTCCGATGAATTCCCTCAGGACTTCATTCATCAACCTCATAAAAGTACTTGGTGCATTTTTCAAGCCAAACGGCATGACAAGCCACTCATACAGTCCTTCTTTGGTCTTGAAGGCTGTCTTCCACTCATCGCCTTCTCTCATGCGAATCTGGTGATATCCGCTTTTCAGATCAAATCTTTGAAAAATAATTTGCCCCACTCAGGCAATCCATCAAATCATCCATCCTTGGCAATGGAAACCTGTACCTGATGGTGATCTTGTTTATCGTTCTCGAATCAGTACACATTCTCCAGCCTCCATCCTTCTTCGGACTAAGTACTGTCGGAACAACACATGGGCTTAAACTTTCCCTGACCAGTCCTTTGTCTAGCAGTTCCTGCACCTGCCTCTTGACCTCCTCATTCTCCTGCAACATCAATCTATACGCGGATTTGTTTGGCAAACTCACTCCTGGTATGAGGTCTATGTGGTGACTCACACTTCTCATCGGTGGAAAAAAATGAGGTAATTCGTCTATGATGATATCAGTGAACTCTTCCAACAGTTCATGAATCTCATCTGGTAGATCATCCACTCTTGTGCTAGTCCGAACAATACTCGGATTTCTGACCAGAAAGAATTGTGGATCTTCCTTCTTCTCCATCTCCGTAAGAAGTTCCTTCCCACTCATGAGAAGTATTGTGTTGCCTACTTCTGACTTCACCTCCTTATCCTTTATCGAAAGCAACTTGTGTGTCCTCACGTCCTTCTCTAAAGTATATGTGTTCATCCTCCCATCATGAACCACATTTCAGTCATATTTCCATGGTCTACCCAGCAATAAATTACATACATCCATGGGAATAACATCACATAAGATCTTATCATTATACCCTCCAATTTTGAATTCAACTAAACACTGTTTAGTGACACTCACCTGATGTCCCTTCTGTAGCCATGAAACTTTGTATTTACTTGGGTGATCAATTGTCTCCAACTCCAGCTTTTCCACCATCTCGGTTGAAACGAGATTATCGATGCTACCACTGTCAACAATAACCTTGCATTTCCAATCCTTGGTTTTGCAAGTTGTTCTAAACAGTCTGGTCCTTTGATCTGAACTCTCCACCTCCTTCTCAGGTGTCAAAAGGACTTTGTGCACCGTCAGTGACCTTCCACCTTCTATATCTTCGGTCTCAACATCATCCCTCTATGCCTCTGCTATGTGAGCTTCTCCGATGTCCTTCTTTTTCTTCGGACACTCAAATGACCTGTGTCCATTCTTCCCACATGTGAAACATGTGATAACTCCACCTCTGCCTCTTCCTCTACCTCTAGTATGAGGAAAAGAGTTTGCGTCAGCATAATCTCCGTTCTGCTCATTATGTTGCCCTCTCTGCTCAGCATATTGATGTCCTTGCTCTGAGGTTCCACCTCTTTCAACCTTACCTTGAGGTTTCTTCCATTCTCCCTTGGGCTTTTGATATTTCTCTTGGGCAACTGTCTTGCCTATGGGCTGACTTCTGCCTCGCCCTCGCTGACCTTACTTATGGCCCAGCTTCTCTTTTTCTTTCAGAGCCATCAAATAAGCATCCTCCACCATTTTGATTGTTACCATGCTCAATTCATCCTGAATGTCATATCTC
>SNQJ01S0102513.1:12811-25651 GCA_010110895.2 Picea sitchensis
CGGTTCAAAACCTGCGGGGACAAAAAATCCAACCATGTTAAGGGTTGGTGTGGCTCAGGCCGGGTGCGATCCCCGGGTGATTTTGACGGCTTAGATGCCCCTGAGTCACGGTTTCTCAAGCCACGGGTTAATCGTGTAGCCAACAGGTCTCGCACAAATTAACAAACAAAAAAAAAAGATGATTCTACAGTTTGAAATTCTAAACCACTTCCATGTGAAATAAATGAATGATGGGGTATTAGCGATTTAATTTAATTTAAAAAGGAAAGGGGAAAAATGTTGTTTTAATGAGTATCTTGGTTTATTCTTGCTACATATATATTTTGACTTGTTAATTCAAACTCCAAGCATGGGCCATATATAGTTATGGCATAATGCACTTATGATGTTCTTGTTATTATCATGGACAATTGTTAAAGTTTCAGAAGGTGGCAAACCTTCCCTAGAAAAGAATGTGGGACATAAGATGTATTTGGTGCTAAGTGTTAAAGTATTTATATAAAACATATGGGTTAATGGAAGGTGGCAAATTCAATTTTGGATTGAAATGTTATGTGGCACATTTAGTGGACTATGTGTTAGATGTATTGGGTGTGCTCATACTTGGCTATAGTTGATGGAATTAATGTAAGATATGACGTGCAATTATTGCACGTCGCTCTAACCCTACCTCGAGGTCACCACCCTCACTTGGTTCACAATTATGTTGGTTGCTTTGGCTGGGGCTGCCTCTATTTTGCTCGACCTTGGAAAGAATAGTCATTCTTATTGGTTTTCTGGCATTTTCCATATAGATATGATGGCTCTTGCCTCTCAATTCATGAAATATAGCTCCACTCAAAATAAAATCATGATGTTGGCTCTTATATTTGCTTACGGGATGTGTTTTCTTTCCGAAGTTTAAATGAATGTATGTGGGTATCGACTGTGAAATTTCATTTAAGTGGAGGTTCTCCCTATTGGCATTTAAATGTTCAAGCTAATTAATGGTCGAAATACCTTTCTGTCGGGTTATGTGATTGCATTACACCCAGAATGTGTGTTTCTCTATTGCTATGACTGTTAGCAAATAATTATGGCAAGTTTTTTTGTTGTTTCACTCATCTCTGTTGATTAAAATTCAAGGGTTTCTTGTTCTCTGTGAAACAAAGGAACATTTGTTTAAATGCCATTACTCAGTCTTTGGAAGACTTGTAGCTCCGCCAAATTATTTTTCAACTGCTTGGGAATATATTTTCCTTGCAACCACCATGAGAGGTTTGTGGAAAGTTTGTTGTTATAGAAGATGGTTAAATGTTTTTGCAAACCCTTGTGAATGTTTCGTCTTTGTGTTCGCCCAAACCTCGGTTCTTTTATTGATGTATGGCAATTAAGAGATTTGAACTCTGGTCTTGATGTATGTTATAAGTGATTAACTCGACAGTGAGAAGATTGGTTATTTGCGTTAATTCTTATCTCATTTGTTATGTATCCATGGGGGTTTTCCGATTTTGAAGTGGTATTATGTTTAATAAACAATGAACACCAGTTTCACATGGGTTTCGAACCTAGTCTGTTTAAACAACAAGTATTGAAGGTTGTTGTATAGTGAAGGGTTGTTGGCTTATGTTGTGTTCTTAGCCTCCCATTGCACGCTTGATGTAGTCTGGTTTTAATTGTTGGAATGACTCTGTTAGCAGTCTATTATAAAAACTCTGTGAATAAAGGAAAAGGAAAAGGAAATAAAAGTTGTACAGTTTGACAGTCTTGGAAATTTCCCGGGGTTTTAAACAGTCGGGTCTTGGATTTTAATTATTAAACAGAGAAAAGTTTTAGCAGTTGATGGTGATGGCATTTTTTGGATACTATTGCATATAATAGAACAATAATCGTTTGTTTTCCCTTTCATTATACCATTTTTCGCACATTATATGCCCCTCATCTTCCCAAATACATTTTAAGAATTCCCTATTCTATTATTATGAATTTAAAATTATTTTTGAAAAGAGAAAGGATTAATAACAAAAGAGAAAAGGCCAGCTGATGACTGGTGTTTGGAAGTTGGATATGGATACAATCTATGTTACTTTTGCATTTGCTTGAATAGTATTCATTGATCATTTCCCATCCATGCTACCATTTTTCGCACATTATAAACCCCTCATCTTCCCAATAGCCCTACCATTCCCTGTTCAAATGGCAATTGATTGTTGAGTTTTAAGATGTTGATGGATGGATTGCATGTGCTTCTGTGGTGAATAATAGAGCCAACCTTTTGATTTTATTTAGGTAGAGTATTGATGCATGGATTGTTAAGGGTTTTTCATAACATGTTTGGAATATTGCCTCGTGATGAGTTTCTTTAGCAGAGACAATAATGGAAGAGGTGTTAATAGAGGGAGAGCAAATTGGCAAAGAGGCCATAGAAGGCCACCATTTTCCATACATTTTGACATTGATCCACATGAATTAAATCAACTTTTTCAAGTTGGGTTCTTCAACCTAGTTGGACATGGGATTCTCCATCCTTGACCCGAGAGGCCTCCCTTCCAGCCACAACAAAACTTCTATGGTATCTGTGTTCCCCCTCACATTTCTATGCAACCAGAACCACCTCCCAATGATGGTTGGAAAGAGATTTTTCATTAGCCTGTTGCTCATCACCATGGTTGGCATACTATGTCTTTTCCATTACCCCCTCCTCCACTTCCAAAAAATCCAAATGCCCAAGCTAATCATGTTGTCTCACCTGTGCAGTATTCTCATGCCAGTAAGAGGCTAAAAACTGATGTTCCCAAGCCTGAGCAAGAAAAAGGAAAAGGAGTGGCCACTCTCTGTAAGTCATCTAAAGAGTATTTTGAATCTGTGTCCTCACATCTTCATCTCAAAGATGATCGTTCTCACATTATTAGTGTAGTCCAGCCTCAAGGTTCCAATCAGCCTAAGGCTGCAACAGAAAGATCAAAAGAGGATAGCGGTGAAAGGAGGCCAAATGCCTCTCACAGTAAATACGGTTTTTTAATGATGATTAGTGTTATTTTCTATTGAGGATAGTCTTTTTACTTTGACAATGTTTTGGACAACAAGCATGTATTTAGGCATATTTTTTGGACAACATGGATAGAATGCTATTTTTGGATATGGTCATGTTATATTTTGCTGATATTAAAATATTTGATCATAAATATGAGAACGGGAGTTACAAGGAGGATGTTTGATTCAAATGATTGGGGTTTTATATTTCATGTTTAATGATTATTAAAAGAAATGAAAATGGGAGTCACAAGGGGTCCCACCTATTTAGTTATTATTTAATTAGACCCTTATTTATATATATTATTATTATTTTCTCTTAACTAATTAGTTAAGCTAATTAAGCTTAACCAAAAAGGTAGTTGAACTACCATAACTTATTGAGAAGGAATAAAATCTCAATGAAATGAAGAGAATATGAGGAGAGAATAGAAGGAGAACTTCAACCATAAGGTTTGCTCTATACTAGTGAGGTACCTTAATTTTTCATTCATTTTGAGTTTACTAGAAGGCTTAACCCTCTTGATGACAGCATGGTCTTATTGAAGGCAACAAGATTCAAAACTGAATCATATATTTTGGCAGCTTGTTTTAAAGGTGTATGATTTATCTTTGGCAGTCTGTGTATTCTTGTTTGTTTATGAATTAAATTTCATGACTGATAAAGAATATCTTGCATAGTCAAGTGACAACATCTTGTGGCAAGATGATCCAGATCTTTAGCTTCAGTTTTCTTTTGTTGCAAGATTCTTCTTGTAGGGTGCCCATTGGAGGCTTCTAAATCTGACTTTGGTCCTTACCCTCACAGGGGTTTGTAAAGAGAATTCAACCTTGTATCTCATAATGAAATCAATATAAAAATCAGATTATTGTTTTGGTCTCACATATGTATTTTGATGATCTGGTTCATGCTTTTGCTTTCATCTCCATGTACACACTCATGTAATTTATGTTTAAGTTTATTTATTTTTGCACAGTTACATATAATATATAAAAAACCAGCCTTGGTCCCTTGTACTTAATACCTGTGGATTAAGTGATTGTTTTTTTTGTTTTTGTTTTAAGGCTATAAACCCTGGGTGACATTCCCAACTATATTGCCTTATCCCGACAAGATCTGGAAATGCTTGAGTAAGGTTCTTCATACCTTTTCCTCAACATTTATTTGGCGACCATACTGGGGAGATCTTCCATATCTCTCTAGTTGATTGCATCACGATTATCTTTCGTTTTTATGTTTTGATTGATTTTCCCATGACAGTACCTGTTATGAGACAACCCAATATTGGAAACGGTCTTGATGACCAAACTAGCATTGCATTGACTTTATTCAACATTATTTTAGAAACTGCTAGTACTTCTGCTGAACTTGAACACTCTTGGGAAGTAATTGAAAGGGACATAAATATTCATGAACGTTGGGAAGCCAGACAAAGGCAACCCATAAATCAACAGTAACCTCCCTTTTACTACCTCTTTGGTCTTTCATTTCATGTCCTCTAATCCTCACATCTCTCGAAGGAGAAGAGGGTTGTCCCCTGAAGCTACTCCTATTTTTGAAATAGGAAGGAAGAAAATTGTCGTATCAACACAACACAATGCTCTTAGGCGAACCTTATCTAATTCCACTAGTTCACCTTTAACACCCATATCTATCACTTTCAACATGACATCTGCGGGTAGTGGTAGTGGTACCAGTGGTGTTTCCTCCTCACAACCTTATGCTTCATCAATAATTGGTAGTATATACAGTCATCAAGTCCCTATTCAATCCATTACCAATCCTGCTAAAGTCATAAAGAAATACGAGATTTTCCAATTCGAGGAAGATGCTACAACCACCCCATGGCATGTATCCTCTCCCTTGAATCTTGCACCAGCCACTCACCCATTACCAAAATTCAAGGAGCATTTACCTAGGTTTTCGGTAAATAATAGTATTACTACAAATGAACACCTAGTAGCATTTTCTGATGCGTGTCATAACATAGGGACTAACGATAACAACACTTGCATACGTTTATTTGTCAACTCTCTCAAAGGGAAAGCTACAACCGAGTTTTTTGATCTTCCTCCCAAAATTCTTTCCATTTGGGCATAATTGGTTTATTGGTTCAAGTCCACTTATGGATAGTCCAAGAGTCCAGCTGAGCAGTTACGGGAATACAACAATATTGCCTATAAGGATGGTGAAACCATTTAGTCTTTTAACCTTTGCTTCACCAAATTATATAACCAAATCCCTGAGCTAATCTGTCCTCAAAATCAGGCTGCTTTCATGCATTATTATAATGCATTACCTTCTCCTTATCATCATCAACTTGAAGAGAAAGTTATTGACAATCGTGGTTCCGCTCTTCATACTTGCCTAGAATATGAGGAGCAACTTGAAAGAACGGGTCTCTCTAAGGGAGACTTGGTCAAGAAAACAAACATGTCTACCCTCCTACAACTCGTTCAGGATATGAATAATAGGATGATAGCCTACGAACGAAAAGGAAATTCCACATCCCTTGCCCTTGGGGAATCTTTTTCTTCCTTAGTGCCTTTTAGTAATACTAATGAAAACACTTTTTAGCCAAAGGCCATAATGTCTCACAGTTGGTGTAACTTCTGTGAAGAAAATAACGAAGAAAGTACTTGCGAAGTTAAGAAAAATGTCAGAGATAAGATCTTTGGAAAAAGGCCCGATACCACAATCGTTGTTTTAGATTGGGTTGAACAAGAAAATGTTATGGTAATCAATACCCGGAACAAATATTATACTTCCAAGGGAAAATATGACTTTCCTCGTACTTCTTCCACCCCAAGCTCATCTTCTCAAAGTGATGATACACAAGCTGTCAGGACTTCGGATAATCAAGGAGTGTCTTCTCCTCTTCCCTCTTCTAAGTATAATATCCTTAATCAATTGGCTAATATCAAAGCCGATGCTACTCTTTTGGACATGGTTGTCGTCCTAGAACAACAAATGCATCTCAAAAACTTTATGGAAGGTAAAATTTCTACCATAGCCAATCTATTTGAAGAGTCAAAGGAAAAGGATTCAACTGTAAATAAGATAGGTGTAAATAATTTTAGGAACCATGTAAAAAAAACCCCTTTCTATATCTCTATAAAAATCATGTATAAAATAGATCATTGTTGCCTGATTGATGGTGGGTCTGGTCCAAGTGTAATGTCTAAAATTAACATGGAAGAGTTTGGTTTATCATGCACTAACGAAAATTCTAGAAGCATGCTCTCTTATAACAGTTTGCATCAATCAACTATAGGAGAAATCAAGGATGTAACCTTAGTTTTATGCATGCATCCTGAGACAAGAACAACCCTCAACATCCAAGTAATTGATATGCCAATGAGTAACTATTCAATTATTTTAGGAAGAGATTGACAAGCTTTGACTGGTGGATACCTTTCACTTGATGGAACACATTTGTCCATCCCTCGGAACGGAAAGAACATTATAGTCCTTAGGGAAGGAAGAAATTCACCGTATATAGAGAGCATTCCCCAACCTAATGTAAACTATCTCGAAGAAGATTTGGGAGTGTACTCTATCTTTGTTGATGAGGGTGACACTATGCTTGAACCAATTGATCTGGATGATGGCATGTGGCACATGCATTTCGATGGCTCATGTTCAAACGAAAGTAACGAAGCCGGCATCATTCTATATTCTCCTATAGGTAAAATTCACAATTTTTCTTATAGGTTGGAATTTGCTTGCACAAACAACGTCATCGAGTTCGAGGCCTTATTGTTAGGCATCGAAAATGCATATAACCTTGGTTGTGGCCACCTTACAGTTTTTGGTGATTTTGAACGTGTTGTGAATCTTGTACGTAATATTTATTCACCAAGGAATAAGTTACTTAAACGTTATACTCAAGATGTTTGGATGCTCATTTCAAATTTGTTATCGTTTAACATCACTCATGTTAATAGGGAACTTAATTCAATGGTTGATAGGTTAGTTGTGTTTGCAACATCTCCTACTCGACAAATTTTACCTCAAAGACCTGATTGTATGTTCCAATCTCTATATCATCCTCACATCTTTGATAATGTAGAATCATGGCAGGTTTTCCCAAGTGATGAAGGCATTTGCGCTTTCATAAAAAATGAACCGTTTAAGCCTAAAGAAATCATATCTATTGAAGATGACAAATTTTCTAAAGGCTTTACTCCTCTCAAAAGTTCATTTTTGTCAAGTAATGTAGGAAACAAAGAAACACATAAGGAAGAGGAGTCGAAAAGGAAAGTTGGTGATACCATTTCCTTGAATATTGGGACATCCGAATCTCCAAAGATCATTAAATTAGGTGCCCAATGTTTTGACGAAGAGAAAGCAAAATTCACATAATTACTCCGTTAATTTCAAGATGTTTTTGCCTGGTCATATGAGGATCTTCGTGGTTTTGAAAAAACAAAGACTTATTAACCCCATGCTCGAAGCCACTATTATAAAGGAACTGGAAAAACTGTTGAAAGCTAATATAATATTTCCAGTTAGGTATTTTGGATATGCTTTTCTCTTTGGAGGAAAGCTTATTTCTTGGAGCAGAAAAAAGAAACCCATTGTTGCTCTATCTTCAACGGAAGCAGAGTATATTGTAACATCATTTACAAGTACACAAGCTATCTGGATGGAAAGATTGTTTGAAGACTTGGGAATGAAAGTCAATAAGCCCATCAAAGCCTATTGTGACAATCAAAGCACAATCACCATGACAAAGACTCATATATTCCACAACATGAGCAAACATATTGATATTTGACATCATTTCATTCGAGATCTTGTACAACAACAATTAATCTCTTTTGAATTTTGTCTATCTGAAGATCAACTCCCAGACATTCTTACTAAGGCTCTTCCAAAGGATAGATTAGAAAATCTTAGACTGTTGTTGGGAATTAAAAAACTTGACATCAAGAGGGAGATTGAAATAACAAATGCCTAGTTTTTAGGCATTCAATGGGCATCTGGACAATTTTTGAACTCCAAATGTAAATTTAAAATTTCCAAGTGTTTGAGTAAAGAACACCACATTTTTTCTTCCTCATCGGCTGCATTGAGTCCTCAATGCAGTTGTTGGGCGCTTATTTAACTTCAGTTTTGTTCTTATCTTTTGGTGGAGAAATAAGGATCGAATGCTCTTCTCATCTACACCGATTTTATTTTTCTCTTAGACTAGTGCTCATAGAATTGTAGAATAGTATTGTAGTGTTTTTCTTTATGCAAACAGAGATGTTGTGATTTCTTTTATCTGAAACATAGTTGTGTTGTAGTGTTTCTATAATCTACAACAAATTTTCTCTCACAGAGTTTGTGTTCACAGAGTGTTGCTGCAATTGTTTTTATCTGCATAGAGTTACAACCTATTATCTTTTTTATCTCACAGGGAAATTTTACAAGCTATAGTTTTATTAAAAACATAACATCTAAAATAGAGCGTTCTTTTTATCTCTACTGTGCAATTTTTTGGGAATTTTTTAAGTGGAGAGGATCTCAACTTATTCAGTGTGATTCTTTTACAATTAACTAAATCCTTTTTGTTCATATTTTTCACCTAATAGGAAGCTCATTCAACGATACCTACCCCCAAGTGATCCATGAAAAACCACCACATCCAATAGTTTTTCAATTCAATCAAATCTAAAAAATGAGTGACTTATGAAAAAAAGAAAGGAGATACCAACAATTCAGAGATCTACAGTTCATCGAGTCAGGTTGTCGAATGACATACATCATCTTAATTGTTTAGCATGGTATGTAGGTGTAGTCTTTAGGCAGATCTATCGATTCTCTTGTTGTGCATCCTCCACTTCTTTCCCTTCACATCTTGTATTTTTCATTTTTTTAGCTATCTAACGCATTTCACAACTATTTAGAGTTCTTTGTTTGTTTTATAACTGACTGACTCATACAAAAACCAAGAAAATAACGATTATTTTGTAACATAGGAGATATGGGATTAAATAATTGAGGTTTTGTTTTTACTATAAAATAATATCTAATTATTTATAATATAATTATGTTAATTGGTAAAATAGTTGGTTATATATATATATATATATGATGACACATTTTGTTTCATAGTGTACCTCTTTTTTTCATTTAGAGAAACTTGTTCCAATTTTTTAATTAAAAAAAAATTGTTCCAATTTTTTTACACTAAATCATTTAGTGTAAACTCTCACTATTTTATTGTTGTATTTGTAGCTTTAGCTCTCTCTAACAACCCTTTGTCAATATTATTTGAAACTAGGTTTTAAGGGATTTACTTTAGTGTAAACTCTCACTCTTTTATTGTTGAAGGGATTTACTTTATTGTAAACTCTCACTATTTTATTGTTGTATTTGTAACTTTAGCTCTCGCTCTAACAACCCTATCCAAGTCATCGTAGATACCATGCCTTGCACCTGTTTGGTCGACGACACCCATTCTGTGACTTTTTTGAGCTTGTCTTGAAAGTCTGGACTGTCTCTATCTCAGCGGTTTGGACTGTCTCTATCTCTGCGGTCTTCCTACAGACCATCGACTTGGATATAGTGCAGTCTCCAGCGGGAACCTCGGTTTGCCCCCACCTTTCCCAGTTTTGAAAACTGGGGTTTGGACTGTTTATCTCTGCGGTTTTCCTACAGACCATCCACTGGGATACAGTGCAGTCTCCAGCGGTGACCTCGTTTTGCTCCCACCTTTCCCAGTGATTGATAGTTACGGTAGGCCTGTCTTTGCTCCGTTTTTTCTCCCGAGTTCGATCTGTTCACAAACTTGTCCACCGTTCTGACTTTCCATCTGTATAAAACTGTCTTTGTACAGTCATCTTTCCGCTACCAACCAACTGGATGTGGGTTTGAACTGCTTTCCACCTGCTTTGTTTTGTTTTTTCTAGAAGCTTCTTTAGTGCGCTTTTCAGCCTGGACCACCCTGCTGGGAACATGGGAGACCCATGGGACCATCCAACTATGCTGGCCTCGATTGATGAGCTCTGCTCCAACCATTTCAGGACGAAAAAGACGACAGCCTCTTCTAGATTGAGCCCTGGTCCCACTGATCCTGCAGCTGCTACATGGTCGAGCAAACAGTTGGGGACTCATATCAGTGGTGGCACAGGTTTGGTGTTTCCAACAAGCGCCCAGACAGACCCATCAGTCGCTGTTCAGAGTCAAAAGGCTTTCACAGTAGAGGCTAGTCCGACCTTTGCACAGAAGCCTAGCCTGGCAGAGATTCACCAGCAAAGGGATCGACCAGAGGCGAGGTTCCCAATCATCGGACCTACCTCTCAAAAACAAGGTGTACATAAACGCCAACATCGAGTCTGGAAACCCAAACTCAAACACCCTAAGCTCATCCTTGGCATGGATGTAGGTCTTACAGACGCTTGTAATCTGGCCCTATGTGCCCTGGTTGGAAGACTGGCTTACAAAGAAAAATGTAAGCAAAATGTGGATGCCTGGATTTCTATCCACTGGGAGCCGATTCTGGGATACATCCCTAAGATACACCTGCTGCAACAAGGCTGGATAGGCTTTATCTTTAATAAGACAGAGGATTCGACACTCATTCTGGACAGGTTCCGGCCGATCAATGGGGGTAGTCTCATGCTCAAAAGATGGAGGCTCGGTTTCAATCCTACAACTGAGTTCTTCAGTCACAGGCATGTCTGGGTCCTGCTACCTGGTCTCCCTCTTCAACTCTGGAACCAACAAGCGCTTGAACTTATTGGGACCTCCTTAGGGCGATTTTTAAGAGTGGATGCAAACTTTCTAGCAGAGACAGACAGAAAAATGGCTAACATATACGTGGAGATTGACATTCAGGCTGGACTTCCTGAAATCTTAGAAATAGATTGGCGCAATCAACTGATCACACAACACCTGGACTATCTTGGCATCCCTTTCCGATGCTCCTTTTGCCGCAGAACAGGGCACTTGAGAAGGGACTGCCATAAGTTTCCTCGACTGGACATTGTTTTGGATCCAGCTGAGGAGCCAAATTTTGATAGCTACATCTCCTCACCAAACCAGTTTGCTGAAGAGAAGGCACCCAACTTTGGGCGTGACTCAAATCCATCTGATGACTCCTTAGTAGGTAAGATCCATTTACTTTGTCCCTCTCTCTATAACACTTTCTCTTCTTGGGACAGAATGTACATTGCTAATCAGGAGAATTTGATCTTGGGTTCTGGAGCAAAGGCCACGGTGTCGGTCTTGTTGACCCCACATCTCTTCCCCCCTCAACTGAGCCTATCCTAACTGGTAGCGCCTCCATCCCTTATCCAGCACCTGCAACTCACCCAACACTAGCTCCTTCCACTTTGGTTCTGGGTACCCCGTCTACAATATCTATAGATGAAACTCCAAACTCTTTTACATTACCTGGATACTCTGAACCGAGCCAATCTGAACTACAACTTGAATCCTTATTTCCGACAGCTACACCAACTCACTCTCTACCTTTTGACTCGTTACCTATCCATACCTATCTTGGAAACTCTATAATACAACCCAACATACCTCCACCGGATCAACCATCCTCTTCAAACGTTCCCACTTCATCAGAACCAGACCCTCATTGGTCTAGAGGTATTGGGCTTGAACTTTCTCCTTTGAAAACCTGCAGTGCTCGCAAGAAAACTCTGTCTGGATTGAAAGCATCGGGAAACTCTGCTACGGTCACAAATCAAGGGGCGCTTAGAGGATTAAAATCCCTAGCGAGAGGTAATTCATGATCCTACTATCCCTCAACATAAGAGGGGTCGGAGGAGCCCTGAAATTTGCCTCCATGCGAAGACTTTTGGAAAAGACACAACCGTCAATTATCTTTCTGCAAGAAACACTTGTGATTGCTTCCGCAGCCAGGGATTTCATTCATCGACTCAGGCCAAACTGGTTGACCTGCGCGGCAAGCTCGGTGGGCACCTCGGGAGGACTTCTGGCCACGTGGGACCCTTCTCTCTTTGATCTTCGACCGATGCTCAGCCCTGGAGGGATTCTTCTAACAGGCTACAACTTTGACCTAAGGTCTTCCTTCAACTTTCTCAATGTATACGGCCCATGTACTGATCGCAAGGCCTTCTGGGAGCGTCTGGATGATCTCGGACTCTTGGCGGCTCGTAACCTTATCTTAGCGGGAGATCTCAACTTAACTACCAGTCCATTGGAGATATGGGGTCAAAAAGCGATCACTGATCCTCACATGAGCTTCTTTAATCAAGTGTTTTTCAAGAACAACCTGATTGATCTGAAACCAGCCGAGCTTTTACCTACCTGGAGAAATGGTAGACAAGGTCTGGACAGCATTGCCAAGCGACTTGACCGATTTCTTATCTTTGAAGAGGTGCTTTCACCATCTCGCTGTTCACGCGCTTGGGTAAATTTACCATTTCTATCGAACCATGCTGCCATATGTCTACAGATTGGTTTGGGTCGCTATGGGGTGGGTTAGCCTTTCAAATTTAACCCGTTATGGTTAAAGGAGATTTCTTTTAATAGATTGGTCAGATCGACGTGGAAGGACTGTTATGATTCGGTGCTTGGTGATCCGCAAGGTAATTTGGTAAGGAAATTAGCCATCTTAAAGCAGCATACATCTATTTGGCTAAAAAACCAAAAACGTGAGGAGCAAGCCGCCATTAACAAGATTGACGAGGAGCTGGTTGCTCTACTCTGTTTACAACTCCTAAATACTGCAAATTCGAACATCAACTTTAGAATCCGTGAGCTGGAGAAAGCCCGATCAACCTTCTTGCGTGAAGATGAGGAGAGGTGGCGCTTAAAGAGCAGGATGCTCTGGCTCGAGGGTGGGGATAAAAACACCC
>SNQJ01S0102513.1:26964-38268 GCA_010110895.2 Picea sitchensis
GAGAGACCCACAGAAGGCTCTTAGACCTGGAAACACCTTTTAAAAACCCTTCCTATCATTCTTCATTGGCTCTCGTGGACTCCTGGTAATGGACATCTGATTGAAGTTGGAAGGGACAGTTTGCTGGGATTGGGCAAGCTTGCCATGCTTTCCACAGAACTGCTGAAGCACCTTCATCATAAAAATCTTTTCTTCCTTTATCAGTTCAAATATTTTCACAGCGGGGGTCATTTGAGCGAACGCTGGCTCAGTAGCGAGGAGATAGATTTGGGCACTGATCTTGCAAGTGAATGGGACGGATATACGCGCAGGCTTAGGGATTCGGGCATCCGTCTTCAGGACAGGACCGATTCGCTCATGTGGACGGGAGGGGACAGATCCGGTGCCCTCACTGCAAAGAACGCCTACAGTGCTTTAGCTGCAAAGTGCTGGACCTTTTCAACTGAGCGAGGGCGCGGCAAGATCTGGAGGAGCGACTGTCCGCTCAAGCAGAAGCTATTCACCTGGCTTTTACTCGAAAACAAATTACTGTTGTGGCCGAATCTACAAGCTCGGGGATGGACGGGGCCCAACCGTTGTAGCCTCTGCAAGTCAAACGTTGAGACGAGTGCCCATGTCTTCATAGAATGCTCTTTTACCAGATCTGTTTGGCATTTATTAACTTCGGCTCTTTTGCTCACGTCCAATTGGTCAGGTAACAACCTTTCTCATTGTTTCCAGAATTGGTTGGGGGTCTCAACGAACCAGGTGAAGCTCCCAATCCTTCTCTGCTGGCATGTATGGAAGCACAGGAACACGACATTGTTCGAAGACAAGACACCTTCCTTCCACAGGGTGGCCAACACTATCTTTGCCGAGATGGCCGTGAGCAGGAAACTGTCACCGGCCACAAAACCTTGCAGATCCATCTTCAACGTTCCACTAGATAAAGTTGTGGCCTGGTTCGATGGAGCGGCTCAACAGGATGGCTTATTCTGCGGGGCGGGTGGGATGATTGCCATAAACTCTCAGACTTGTTACCGGTGGACACTAAACTATGGGAATGGATCTAATATGAAGGCTGAACTCTTGGCAGCGTGGGCGTCTTGTATTCTGGCAAGCCGTTTACATATCAATGAGCTCCTACTGCTTGGTGACTCCAAACTTATCATTGATTGGTTAAACGGGAGCGCTGATTTCCATGTTGCGGACCTGGCGAGCTGGAAGGAGAGAACTCGTGAAGCGACTCAGCTGTTTCATCTTCTTACTTTCTCTCACATTTACAGGGAGGAAAATATCGAGGCTGACACACTTTCAAAAAAAGCGTTGTCTTTGCCACCGGGACACATTCGTTTTACAAGATGGGAAGAAGGCAATGAGGGACCTCCCTCGCTGATCATTCTTTGAAAGGCCCACTAGCCTTGAGTGATGCCCTCCCATGGGATCGACATTGGTCTCATTGTGACTAGTTACATCTTTGTTTTGTTTGGATGGTTTGATTCATAGACATAGTTCTTGTTTTCTTGTGATAGACCAACTATATTAGCCTTGTACACTTTTATATCCTTTTGAATATAAAGCGTATTTTTTTCGTTGAAAAAAAAAACCCTTTGTCAATATTATTTGAAACTAGGTTTTAAGGGATTTATTTTATAGAAACTTTCATTGTTTGACATAAAATGGTTTTACTTTATGATTGTTGTTCAATATTCATATTTAGATTGTTTTTTTACAATATATGTCCTTATTCATTAAGGACAATGTAATAACAAATAAACATTGAATGTAAGTAGTATTGGTGTTTATTGTGTGATTGTTTTTTTATAATATATTTATGTCTTTATTATATCTGTGGATAGGTATGGTATATAGCATTGAGTTATGCTTGACTTTCTATTAGTTCATGGTTGACCAAAAAATATACACCTCTTTATCCAAAGTTTTAAAAAATAATGATTTATTTTAAATTTCAAATATCATTTATCTGATATCTTATTGGCCAAAGACTTTGAAGTCTTATTGCTGCCTTCGCTCCCCCTAATGTTATTGTAATAAATATTTCTGCAGTGTAGTCATTTCATCGATTAATTCGGCTGCCAGTTAATTTAATTCAGCTGCCCCTCCCCCCAATTTAATTTGGCTGCCAGCTACTCCTTGTGTGTACTCACCTGCTCCTTCTCTCCCTATCTCCTTAAACAATACTTTCATTATTATATACGACAGGTATAATGCTACCTAGTAGCCTTGTTCATTAAGGACAATGTAATAACAAATAAACATTGAATGTAAGTAGCATTGGTGTTTATTGTGTGATTGGGAGCTTTTTTTGGTGAAAGCTTAGTTCATAATTTTGTTTGCTGGAGGGAGGTGGTTAGTGACAAGATGGGGAGGGGCAATGGAGGACATATGCTCTATTATTGTTTCGGGGCCTTTAATCTTTCTTGGGTTTGAAACACCCTTCAGATTAGCATCCATGATCATGGGTGCCATTTTTTGAGTTTTTTGAGTTCGTGCACATAATTTACTGAAATCAATACTTTTCATCGCTGTTCATAGTTTTGATTATCAAAAGCAAAATAAATTGATGAACTTTCGTGGGTTTGCAACACCTAATCCTTGGACTTTGCATATGTATTCCCTTCCTTGTGAGGAGATTGCTTAGATCTACATGCTTGCTTACTATTTTAAGGAATAGTTGTAGAAGGAACCCTAATTTAAGCATCAAGTATTTTTTCAAAGGACCCTGTTCTAAGCATGTGGCTTTATATCAAATCATTCCTTGTAAATTTGGTTTATGTTCTTTTTGTTAAAACCCTTACACTCATATTGTGAATTTGGTTTGGTTTATGTTGTCTTTGTTAAAACCCTTACACTCATGTTATGAATTTGGTTTTGTTGTCTTTGTTAAAACCCTTATACTCATATTGCACTTTGATAATGGCATGTTATTGTTTTTGAATAAAATTCTCGGTTGTTTTGTTATAAAAGTGCATCAAAAAATTGTTGTGGAAGCTATAATGTGCAACACATAGATTAAATTGATTCCTACAATGTCCAACGCATATATTAGACTTGGGCCTACAATGTCCAACACAGATTAAACGCAGGCTTGCGATGTGCATACAGGGTTGGAATTTGATGGGCAAAATGCTCGTCATGAGGCATTTTACTCGTATTTTACGTTTAAATTTTCGACCTCATTGTCTCCCGGAATGAACATCTAAATTGAGTAAAACGTGTTTATGACATGTTATAAATTGTAAGAACGTCATTAATTTCACATCCTGGTTATCATTAATTTCAGAGTCTCGTTATGTGTTGCCACATAGGGGTAGTAGATGGTGTGCTATACTTTTTTTATACATGTTGCTCCAATCCAATTAAAATCCCCAGAAAAAAAGCGTTTCGACTCTATGCACATTCCAACGAAAGCTTGTTCTAATGGACCTTTATGACCTAGAGTGAGCATCCAAGACAAAGGTAAATGCACCAGAAGCAAGGGTTACTTAGGTAGATATTGTCAAAGCACCGATGACAGAGCCAACACGAGGGAGGTCTGGGTAAGAGACCTGGGTGAACTATTGCTCGTAGGTAGGTTTAAATATATAAACAACCCTCCTCCTTGTCAAACTTCTGAGGTGGTTAGCTTTTCTATACTAACCGATTTGATCAAGATTTTACGAAGCCATAAAGAGAAGGAGATGGAGACGGGGACAAGTTCAAACAAAGGACATCTAGATTCAAGACCGTGTGTGTTTCCTACGACAACATGCTGAGAGTGTTTCCTATGGCAGCAGCCTGGGAAAGCTAGAAAGAGAAGAGATCGATGGAGATGGGGATGGGTTCGAATAGAGGGCATCTAGATTCAAGACTATGTGCATTTCCCGCAACAACAACTCGAGAAAGAAATTGAGCTATCAGACCACTGCAGTTGAACTCTGAAACAAATTGGTAAATATTATGAACTCTTATTTTTATTTCGTCTCTTTTCTCTGCTTGTCAACAGGAACTCTATGGCTCTTTTCTTCGCTGTTGATGTACTCTTATTTATTTGTTTTTTCATATGATCGGTTTTTCTCATTCCTTGAATACAACTAAAAATTGGCTAGGTGGAAAAATGTTTTATTAAATGCAATGGAAATAAATTATGTGTAATCATGTTTTGTTAGTTAGTTTAGAGTGATGGAAATTACTAAAAAAATTAATCTTCAAGTTGTTCATGAAAATTGTTCATGAACTCTTTGGTGTAAAAGTTATGTAGAAGTGTAGGAGGCAACTTATAATTAGAAGAGTAGGGAGGAAGTCTCTTGCTCCCTAACTCTCCAAAAATAATTACTATCTTTGTAAAGATGGAATCATAAATTTAAAATTTAAAATAAATTTCAATTTTTTATCAAAACCTCGTTGTTGAAAGGTAGACTTTTAGAAAAAGTTTTTTTAAATGATAATATATAAACCCAAAACCTGAAAAAATATTAGCTTAACTAGTAAAAATATTAACTTAACTAGTAAAAATGAATTCAAATGCCAACCTTGTGTACATATGTTCATTTACACAAATAAAAAAATATTTTAGCACAAATAAAATATTTGCTACAATTAATGGGGTTTTCACTTTATAACCGTGCCTTGTATCACCGTAAACCATAAAATTGCCTTGAAAATATATTTATTATTATTTGAAAATGGAACAAAGTTTAAATCTCCTTTTTTATATATTTATTATTATTTGAAAATGGAACAAAGTTTAAATCTCCTTTTTTATATAGTAATTAAATATATATTTATGTTTTTAATAATTATTATTATATGTATTATTTTTTTTTTTTCTAGAAGTGTGACCTAAAACTGTTTGGTTTTGTTTGACTAAGAGTTATTTTTCTTATGTCTAACTAAACAGGTTAATCACCTAAAATTTAAAAAAATGTTGTAAAAGTATATTTCCTTATACATCATCAATAAATTATTCTAGATAATAAAATTTTTCTTAAATAACAGTGATAAGTCAATCTCTACACCTTCATTAATAAATACCTTAATAAATAATAACTATCTCACGACTAATTTACCAACTCAATAAAAACCTTTTGCCTTTTTTTGACATCTCAAATTTTTCAACATATTTTCCTTTTTAATAAAGATTCCAATTCCAAATCACTGCATACAATAATTTCACATTTCTACCCCAATCCTCTCAAATTTTAGTATCCGAAAAGGTATCTTTTTACCACCTAGGGTTTCGCTTCGCCTGGTATTTGTGGAATCCGGTTCGCTTTCGATGCTCTTTGGAGATAGTGTGAGGCACCGCAGTGGGAACTGAAAAATGTGCAGTCTTGAGAAACGGGATGGCGTTTTCATTCTAACTCTTTCAGGCGAGGGAGAGCATCGTCTCAATCCGGCATCCATCGACTCCATTCTCTCCGCCTTGGCCCACGTCAACGAAAACGCCCACCTCGTCTCTGCTCTTATCACCACAAACGACGGCAAATTCTTTTCCAATGGATTAGACCTCCAATGGGTTTCTGAATTCAGCAGCAGCAGAGAAAGTCGATCTCAGATCCTCGGCCTCAAATACGCTCAGCTCCTGGTAGCCGTCATGGAATTGAAGCTGCCGTCAATTGCCGCCGTCTGCGGGCACGCTTCTGCAGGGGGATTCATTTTCGCGTTAGCCCATGACTACAGATTCATGAGGAGGGACAGAGGGTTTCTCTACATGAGCGAGGTAGACGTGGGTATCTCCATTCCTCCCAGCGTCATGTCCATCATCAGGAGCAAGGTTGGTTCCCGTCACTTGACGGAAGTTTTGCTGGGTGCACGCAAGTACACTGCTCCCATGGCCTTCAAAGCGGGTATCGTGGACTCTGTTCACGAGAATTCTGGTGAAACCCTACAGGCCGCCATGGATGCATCTGTTAAGATGGGTAAGAGGAATTGGAATAAAGAGGCTTACCTGCAACTCAGGTTCTCGCTTTTTCCCGAAGTTACTGAGAAACTCGGACTTCGACTCAAAGGGCGTTCTCCACTGCTTTCCAGTCTCTAATTTCTGTACGCTTAAACATTCTCTTACCATGCAACTCTATGCAGTCAATAATTTGCATTACTGAAATATATGAATTTTATCTACGATCTTTGCACCCACAGAAGCTAGCTGCTTTCTACAGAGTCCCTGTGGGACTCGGCAGTGGGGGCAGTGAAGTTTGAGGGAATTCACAAGTTTGCATATATTGCTGAACTAAAAATATGTACCCTTAATATTGGAACTCAAAATATACATCTCAAGCTTCACAACCTGGAAGTGCATATCAAACCTAGGGTTAGATCATTCTATATTGCATATCAGACCTCGGTTAGATGGGTTTCTATGAGTATATGCCTAAATTCTGAGTTTTGGTCAGCGTCGTTAAGCCCTTTCCAATATATACATATACTTTTATCTATAGCATATACATTGGATGCAGTCAGGAACATTCAGTGCAGTGGTATAGCAGTGCATGCACATATATACACTAGGAACATTCAGTGCAGTGGGATAGCAGTGCATGCACATATATACACTGATCGGATCTTTGTGCATATACATCCCCACGGTGTATATCTGTGTATATACAGCCATCAATGCTACATATTTACATCCCCACGGTGTACATTTGTGTATATACAGCCATCAATGCTGCATATTTAGGCTCTTATCGTTTTCCAACTTAGTTGCACTAAACGTGGAATCCTGTACAAGTTTCCCAACATGAACTTTGGGAAACGTGGTCCCCCAAATTGGTATGTGTGGTAACCCCCCTATTAAAAAATATAGATATATAGTATTTTTTTAAATATCACATCGTCTTCATCATCTTGCAAGAAAATAAGGAAAAAAATAATAACGATACACACAAGTGAGATATTAGAAGGAAACCTGTCTCTATAAAACTTTCATAAATGATTATATGATGCAAAATCACATAGTTTGGTGGTCTTAACCAATGTCAATCTCATACTTTTTTATATGATAATTTTTTTTTATATGATAGAATCTAGTGGAAATGTTACAGTTCTCTTCATTTTGAAATTTTAAATATTGTTAAGTATAATGATTAATTTTTTTATATGATAAAATCTAGTGAAAATGTTACAGTTCTGCTCACTTTGAAATTTAAATATGGTTGAATGTTACAGTTCTGGTTACTTTGAAATTTAAATATTGTTGAATGTTACAGTTCTGCTCACTTTGAAATTTAAATATTGTTGAGTATACTGAATTTTAAATGAAATATGAATTTCTACTTTCTCCGTGTAAAGATTGAAACCACTCTTAAACATCTGAAATAATTAATTATAATGTTAAAAATTTAAGTTAAATAATACTTTTACTTAAACAATTTAAGATTACCAATAATTACCAAAGTGACAAACTCCTCCAGCTCAATCCTCTATCTCTGTTTTGTCTGGGAGGATCATTGGTACAGACAGGGTGATATTTTCCTGTGGGTCGCATGCTCCTCACGGGTACTTGGGTGTGGGTCCAGAAACTTCGGAAAAAATGCCCAAAACATCCCTGGAAATCGCTGAAATGCCTTTCAAATGCGGCCGGCCATATTGTATGGCCATACAGTACATGTCGCGCCGTTCCTAAAATGTTTCGTACCCGTTTCGGCATTTCTGGGCATTTCACTGTGATGTGGCCAAAATAGGTGTTTCATTTCTGGGCATTTCAGGTACTGGGATGTGGCCAAAAATAGGTGTTTCCTGCAACATAGCTTTCCATAGATTTTAAAGTGGAGAAGCTTTCCATAGATTTTAAAGTGGAGAATCTGCATAGACTAATATTCTTCGTTAGATAGAGGCATGAGCTTGTGGTGTAATAAAGTGGAGAATTTGCATGACACAATTCTTGAGCTCTATCCTCAATAATGACAACAACACTCTTCCCGCTGGCTGTGTACAAGCTAAGCTAGGTTCTTGTGCATGTTACTAAGCAACACTCCTGCAGCTGGCTGTATACAGGCTATGCTAGGTTCTTGTGTATGCTCAAGAGTCACTATGTATTGTTGTAATGGCACTTTGTCTCTGTGATGAATAAAAATCAACTTTACCTTTAGATAGATAGATAAATTTCCTTCTGTTAGACTTTATGTTTTGTAGCATATATGCAATACTAAGAGGTATCTAATTCATGAACATCACCCATGACATTCGTTTGGCCTTGTCCATCGAGTACACTGCAACCATGGGCTGTCAATGTGGCGGGATTTGCGCATGGTCTTAGCTGCAGTTTTTAGCTTGATGACACTCCAACTTGGCACTAGACCACAGCCTAAAATAAACCCTGTTTGAGTTTCTTGCTAGAACTATAATTACCAAGTTTTAATCCACTTCAGAATTTGTTGATATAGTGTTTGAAATTGAATTTCTTTTCGGGGATGAATTATCGGAAATAAAATTGTGGTTTTGAATAAGGATCACGGAATGTTTGCAGTTCTCTTCTCATTGCACTTACTACTTTTCAATAATGTTTTTTTTTTGCAAGAAAACATTTTCCAACTTTTATTGGACCTAGAAAGGCAACTTCCAGTTGTAGTGTTCTGAAATTTGATTGGAATGGTTTTCAGACTGTTGTCAGAGATAAGATAATTATCATTCGTGTTTTTACAGTACCCATATAGAAACCTAACTCCCATTAAATACATAGACAGAACAATTAATGAAATTATGCTTTTCAGTCGCTCTTTGAGAAAACATGGCTACTGAATGTTGTAGAAGTTGGATGAAATCTGTTTTTTTTTTTCGCCACATAATCACAGCCTGACTTTTATCGAGTACATAAATTTTTGAATTTTTTTAATCCGAAGCCTGCAGTTCTATGGTATCAAACAATATTTCTCTTTTGAGTTGCTTGGAAATTACCAACAGCCAAGATTTGGTCTAATTTGTCCTGCTTTATTATTTGCTAATCAATACCCATAAAATCCTTGTCTTCCACACTGAATTCATTTTTACAAATGCATATCCTGGTTTGGTCTAGTGTTATAATATTACTAAGATATTCAGTGAATCCTTGATTTTGTTTATATAAATTTGTACATGCCTTTCCTTGTCAGTGCCAAAACATTGAATGGAATGCAAGAGGTTGTTTATGTTAGTAGTACATAGGCATTGATTTTGGCGTTGTGGCCTGTTCCCTGTACTATAGTCGATTATTCTAACATGAATCAGAATAAGTTCATAGTTTTTTCCCAATATATAAACTGTATTTGGCAACAATTTTTGAAGTACTTCAGGTCAGGGATCCATTCATATGCAGGCAACAAATAGAAATGCATTGCTGTAGTCTAAACGTTCTATGTTTTGGTTCTTTTCCGGGGATTTTTTTCTGTTTAATTTTGCTCAAAATCCGGCGAGAAAGTATTGGATGTGCAGATTTGAGTGGCTAAATCTGTATAATCCGAGTGCTTCAGGGGTTTTTCAACACACTGAATCCATTTATGCATTCAGAAATACAATTTAAACAAATTAAACAACAGGAAACCACGATTTTATCCAAATTTGTGTCGCCGGATTCCGACAAAAAAAACCAAAACATAAAACAATTAAACAACACATTTAAAATATCAGATGGGGCATAATCTATAACATTTTAAATATTCTAAGAGCAATGCTTTATAGCTTTATATCTAGTTGTAGTATTCTTGCTACTCTTCTTTGACTACCTCGGTGGCTATGAACCACTTTTGAACATGCTTCCAATTTCTTATACCCACTTTTGAACATGCATCTAACCTCTTACAGATTTCAAAAATTATACTTTTTTAATACAATGTGGCCATTGGAGATATTTACCGGGTCAGTTATTCACGATGTTGTCACGATCTTCTGCACATGCATCATATTGATTTGAGTGTTATTATTTTTAACAGACATGGTATTTACTATTCATTGCCCCCTTGAAGGCCATAGCAGATCTTTGATGACTCATTTTGTGTATGTTCAAACATCCATCCACTCCATTCTATCAGCCAATGTTCATTTAGCCACAGAGCAACTTGCTCTTGTCTTTTGCAAAGGAATATGCCATTTTGGCCTCTTTACCATACTTTGGAACATATTAACTGGCCAATTGTTAACAGTTTCTATAAATTTTCATATAAGTGTGAATATTTTGCACAATTATATGTTTAAGTTTTTTTATTTTCCTTGGAAAAATCTGTAATTTCTATTCCAGGAGAGAAAATTACATTCTGCACATGCATACTGCATTTGAGAAACCCATATGGGTTATGTCTCATTACACATAAACTTCCTTTCAATATAAATAGGCCTGCAAGCATTCTTGTAACTCAGCGATGAGATCAGCAACGAGATCATACAACATATACTAAGTAAAAAAGTCAGCGATGAGAGCATAGTTTTAGACCAGGCCAGGTTCATCCATAAAATAATGAATAAAGTACTGCAGGCATAGTGACTCCATCCTTCAATTTGACCAGCACCCATGATCTTGGATCCAACTGAATACGTTCTTTAGACAAAAAAATCTGCTGCAGAATCGTGTTCCCTGTAGATTTGCAGATTTGCATGGAGGAGAGGTTATTGAATACCTCCTTCCATATGTTTGACTTTTATCTAGCTTGTTCTTCCATTTAAAAAAAGTTGAATTTCCTAAGAGCTTCATATGTTCTAATAATATGTGGTAGCCATTATTGACACTAATATTCTGGTAGTCTGCTTAGTACTTTTCCAATTTCAGATATTCTGCAGAATTTGGGGACATAATAACCGTTTTTGGATTTTATTAGTCCTCCAAGATCGTATACATATTGTATGCCATACTGAGCTACTGAGCCCTTAATGTAGGACTTAAGTCTGAATATGAGAGCTACTTGAAGTATCTTTCAACTTCAATGCAGTTAAATCATCTCTTATATATTAGAGGTGGTTGAAACACCAAGGTCTGTGATTGTATTAAAAAAACTACGACATTCATCTTGTGACGAGCACGTTCACTAGATTTGGGATCAAATAATGTACTTTGTACCTCCCGAGATTGATGTGGATTAATCTGTCTTATCAAGCAGTATATACTAACAAGGTTTTATAGAGACTTGTCCCCGGCTCAGACCCTAATCTGTGATTACATGATTAGTAGATAATGTATCACTTGCTGTTGTAGAAATGACACGTGGCATGTTGAGTTGAGACAAGATAGTGCATACTACTTGGCTAGGGTGACAGGCCATAGATTTTGTATTAGAGAACTCCTTCCTACTTATAATAATCTTGAATTTTGTATTAGAGAGCTCCTTAAGGTGTCGATGTGAATTTGCACCTTTAGGT
>SNQJ01S0102514.1:5120-30586 GCA_010110895.2 Picea sitchensis
AATTCATGTGGGACCCGTTTCAGTAAGTCGGTACATCAACTTCTCGGGGTCGTAACTTTTACATACGATCTTCATTTTAGGCGCACGATAGCCCATTGGAAAGGTCTGTCTGAGGACTACAAATGTTGATGAAATTTTCACATTGAAACTTTTCAAACGATACATGCCCAAAAAAATGTCGTTTAGGGCCTCAAAACGGCTCCGGAAGTTCAGGACCCGAAAAACTGCTAAAAATAGTAAATTACCAAAATTGCCAGAAAATTATTTTGAACCAGCTAGAAAAGGTGGGTGGCCACCAATATCCACCTGGATCAATCCTCCCTCCTTAGGAAGCAATGGTCTCCATTGCGTTGAGTTCCCCCATCAGAGAGGAAATTTCTGCTGAATTTGGCCCCAGGTGAGGCACTTGCCTTGGTGCAGGAGTTGTCCTGCTTTAACGACTCGATAAAGATAGATCCTTTGTTGTCGAGTGCCCTTGATCTATGTGTCCACAATCTGATCACTGGATGCCTATTGTATGCAGTCGGGATTGAGCTATGTTGGTGTCAGCTTTTCTGCTACGTCTGAGGTGTCCAATAATGGTGGGAAATAAGGCTGAAAGAGGTCAACATTGAACACTAGGTGCAGGCCAAGGAAAGGAGGAATGTTGAGCTCAAAATAATTATCCACCATAGCCTTGGTGATGGTATATGGCCCATAACAGAGTGGGAGAAGCTTTCGATGGGGTCTTTTAAGGCGCTCTTTCTGCAAGTGCAACCACACTTTGTCACCCACCTGAAACTTATGTGGCACCTGATGTTGATCACGGCACTACTTGTACTTGTCATTGGACTTCTGTAGGATATCTTGAACCTGTTGGCAGATGTGTTGAATCCACTCAATGAACCGGGTGGCTTTGTCCGCTTCAGTTGGAGCAGGATATGAGTCGGTCGAGGTGGCCGTAAGGGGAAGTGCAACATCTATGGGACCCAATGGTTGGAATCCCAACCCAACATGAAAGGGGTTATGGCCGATTGAGATATGTAGGGATCGGTTGTAGCTATGTTGGACATAGGGAAGACTCTCATCTCATGTGCGAGGGTGCTTGGAATTATACAACTACGGGATATGCACAATCATTCGATTTGCGACCTCTGTTTGGCCATTTGTTTGGGGGTGGAAGGTCATGGATTTGGTGAGCTTGGTGTCCAGCAGTGACCAGAGGCTCGACCAGAATGTGATGAGAAATCGACTGTCCTGATCTGAGATAATGGTTTGTGGGATTCCAAAATGTACTCAAACTCGTTCAAAAAGATCTTGGCAGTGGCTTCTGCTATGATGCTCTTCTTGCAGGAAACCAATATCGCCATCTTAGAAAAGCGATCAACAACCACAAAAACATAGTCATTTCCCTGCTTGGTGGATGGGAGGCCCGACATGTAGTCCATTGAGATAGATTCCCATAGCCTGTCAGGAGTAGGAAGAGGGGTGCACAGGCCCTATTTCTTAGTGTTCAGTTTGGCAATAGTGCAGGCCGTGCAGGGCCCGATATACTTGTTGACCTCCTGTCGAAGTTTTGGCCAGTAAAAATGTTTTTGTAGCATCGCCACTATCTTTTTGATGTCGAAGTGTCCTTCCACCCAACTGTAGTGGGCTTCCCAGATCATCTTTGCTCGCTCGCTTGATGGAACACAGATATGGCCCAGACGACACAAAAACCCATCTTGAAGATGGAAATTATCTACAAATGTGTTTGCACCCAACATTTGGTAGGTGGTGGCGAAGTCTAGGTCTGTCTCATAGAGTTGGGGCCATCCAAAGGTCTCATGGTCACAATAGTCTATCACGGTGGTGAGTGTCGTGACTGGCGGTCTACTGAGGCAATCAGCGACACGATTGGTGCTTCATGTTTTATACTTGATGTTGAGGTGGAATTGTTGTAAGAATGTGGACCACTTTTGATGGCAGTCATTATGTAATTTGCCTTGTGTCTGCATGAACTGCAGTGACTTATGATCAATGTGGATGGTTGCCTCCTTCCCAAGAATGTAATGTCTCCACTGGCAGCAGGCTTGCACAATGGAGTACATTTCTTTGTCGTAAGTAGGGTACTTACGGACAACATCTGAAAGTGTCTCACTATGATAGGCTACGGGGTGGTCGTGTTAAGTGAGAACGACACCCACAAAATATTCTGAAGCATCTATCTCTATCTCAAAGGGTTGTTGCAAGTCTGGTAGTGAAAGTACTTAGGCTGAGCATAAGCGTTGCTTCAAATCATCGAACGCTTGTTGTTGGGATCAACCCCACACAAATTTTTCCTTATCACCACCCCTGGTTATTTGGCTGAGGGCCCATGCAATATGGGAGAACTCCAACACGAACCTGCGGTAGAAATTGGCAAGGCCTAAGAAGCTTCGAAGCTCAGTGAGTGTGGTTGGGATTGGCCAGTCACGGATGACTTGGATCTTGGTTGGATCCACATTTACACCATGTTGATCAATGATGTAGCCCAGATAATGGACCATGTCCATGCCGAAGGAGCATTTTTCCAAGTTGGCATATAGCTTGTGTTGTCGCAGGGTGTGCAGAACCTGTTGAATATGTTGCAAGTGTTCTGCCCAAGACTTGTTGTAAATGAGAATGTCATCCAGATACACCACTACAAAAATTTTGGTGAATGGTCGCAGGATATCGTCCACCATCCTCGTGAAAGTGGTTGGAGAATTTTCCAACCCAAAGAGCATGACCAACCATTCAAAAAGGCCTTCCTTTGACTTGAAGGCGGTCTTCCATACATCTATATGTTCTATCGGGACCTGGTGGTATCCAGACTTCAGATCAATCTTACTAAAGTATTTGGCCCCTGTGAGTTGATCAAGGAGGTCGTAGATTCGGGGAATTGGGTATCGGTTTCTGACTGTGATTTTATTCAGGGCTCGGTAATCAATGCAGAGTCAACAGGTTCCATATTTCTTTTGTACCAACACGATTGGGCTCCCGCAAGGTGATGAGCTGGGACGAATGTGCCCCTTGTGGAGAAATTCTTGGATCTGTCACTTGATCTCCTCATTCTCTAACATAGAGCGGCAATAGACTGGCCCATTTGGCAGCGATGCATCGGGGGTTAAATTGATGGGGTGCTTGACCTAATAGTGCAGAGGTACCACAGTAGGTGAGGAGAAGATATCTGAGTATTCTTCGACGACCTTATCTACTTGCTTCTGCTATGTGGAGAGGTTGGTCATAGAGACCTTGGATGTGGCTGTGATCTTTCGTTCATTCCGAGAGTGAATCATGAAGAAGACAAACTTCCCCATCTGAGAGATGACCTTCCTACATTGCTTGGCAGATATCAAGGAAATAGCACTAGGTGGGACTGCCTCGAGTATCCTGTACAATTTCATGTTCAAAGTAATAATAACACTATGAGGCCTAGACCCATATACAGCATGATGTTTCCATAAATAAGGTTGGCCCAAAATAACATCACAAACTTCAAGAGGAGAAACATCACACAATACCTCATCTTTGAAGGGCTTGATGTCATACGACAATCGGTACTTTTGACTGACGCAAAGATCACTTCCTTGGTGGAGCCATCCAATGGTGTAGGGTTGTGGGTGCAGCGTTGTCGGTAGGGCCAACTGCTTGACAACCTCTGTTGAGATGAGTTTCTTCTAGCTACCACTATCAATGATGAAGTGTAGTGGGGTGCCTTTTACTCTCATCTGTGAATGGAAGAGGTGCTCTCCTTCTTCTGGCTTGTCTAGTTCATCAGGCTGGAGCTTGGTCGTAGAAACGGTGGCACTGGGTTCCGCGTCAATGATTCATCTTCCCCTTTTTCATTCTCACTCAGATTCAGAACTCGCATCTGATTCAGAGGCTTTCACTTCGGCCACTAGTGACCGCTTTGAGCGACAGTCAGTAGTGTTATGCCAAGGGCTCTAATGGAAGTCGCACCACTTCCCAGTATCTTTCTTTGTCTTTCTGGTGTCCTTCTTTGCTTGCAGCGTGGACTGGTTGTCTTGATATTGTCCATATTTTCTATGTCCTTTGTTCTATGGGTTGGGGCTACCCTTTCCTTGATTGTTGTGAGGGGTTCCCTGGCCCAAATTGTTGCGTCTTTTGTTTGAGATTTTGCTCGATTTTGATGGCATATCGGTAGGCTGCGCCCAAGGACGAGATGTCCGAAAATTCCATTTTGGTCTGAATTTATCTATGCAGAGTGCCACAATACTTGAGCACTAGATGTCGCTCTGAATCTTTGATACCCAACTTGGTGCGCAAGGTATGGAAGATATTTGTGAACTCTGGCACTACTTGGTCTCTTTCTTGTCGCAGTGTGGTCCATTTGGTATACAAGTCATCATAACTTCCAATAGGGTAGTATTGTTCCTTACTAGCATCCCTGAAGGATTCCCAGGTGGTCATGACTGTAAATAACAAGGGTTCCCCTATTTCCTTTTTCTCACAGAAAATTTCCCACCAATCTTTGACATGGAGAATGGATTTCAGGAGCGCACAAGTAATATTTTCTCTATTCAAAAAGTTATGGACAAAAAAAAACCCTTCTAGTAGATTCAACCACTTGTTTACACCATTTGCATCTATCTAACCTTCAAATGCAAGAATATCGAAGTTTTTTTGTACATTGAAGGGGGCAGTGCCTCCGCTCGCCTGTTAGTAGCAGCCGAAGGATTTGCGCGAAACTATCCATCATCTCGTTCCTCTGTTGCGTGAAGGCTTCTTCAAGCAATATTTTGAAATGATCTCCGATATCGTCATCTTTCTTTTCTCCTACCGTGAGAGGTCGCTTGGGCGTGTGAGAGCTATGGTCCTCAAAAGAAACAAGCCTGAGACCCAATTCTTTGTATTCTGACCTCGTTGGGAACATGCATTAAGATGACAAGGAGAAGACCGCTCTGATACCACTCATTCAAATTTTATGAGCAGAACGAAATGACTACAGATTATTAATAGATGCTTAACACAGAATAACAGAGACACAGTAAAACTGGTTGTATATTCAATAAGGAAATAAGCTGAAACTGTAAAATGCAGCGAAAAACAAGCTTGTTGGAATGGTGGCGGCTTATCTCTGAGAAGAGATGTGAAAGTTGCGCTCATTTGCAAGAAGATGATTACAATGAGGCTCTGAAGGCATTTTTACAATAAACAGGAGTGTCAAAAACCCTAGACATCCAAAAACCTAACCCTAGGAGATGAAGTGTCAAAAATCATGTGGGCTCTGTTTGGGTAAGTCAGTACATCAACTTCTCGAGGTCATAACTTTTGCTTATGATCTTCGTTTTAGGCGCACGATAGCCTGTTGGAAATATCTATCTGAGGACTACAACTATTGATGAAAACTTCATGATGAAAATTTTCGATTGGCAAAAAAACAATGTTTAGGGCCTCAAAACGGCTCTGGAAGTTCAGGACCCGAAAAACTGCTAAAAATAGTAAATTACCAAAATTGCTAGAAAGTTTTTTTGAGCCAGCTGGAAAAGGTGGGTGGCCACTTATATCCACCTGGATCAATGGCATCTAGAATAAATGGTGTCAAGAATAAATTTGTCCATTTTGGCATACCAAGCTCGAGGAACTTGCTTAAGACCATAAAGAGATTTCTTAAGGTGACAAACAAGGCTAGAGTCATTATGGACATAGCCATATGGTTGTTCCATGTATATTTCTTCTTGCAAATCCCCATGCAAGAAGGCATATTTAGCATCCATCTAATGGACCTCTCATTTATGTGAGGCGGCAAGGGTAAGAACAAGGCGAATGGAATTCATTTTGGTGACATGGGTAAAGGTTTCATTGTAGTCAATTCCTTCAACTTGGAAAAATCATTTGGAAAATAACTGAGCCTTGTGTATTTCAACACTTCCATCTGATGCATACTTAGTTCTGTAGACCCATTTACATCTGACAAGTTTTCTTCCTTTCGGAAGAGGTACAAGATCCCAAGTATCATTTTCCATTAAAGAACGATACTCTTCATTAATTCTTGTATCCCAATCTGGATGACCTGGAGCTTCTGCAAATGTATTTGGATCATGAGTCTTTGAAACTTGAGCCAAAATCTTTGGAATGTTAACATGTCCAACGTTGATCTGAAGGATCACCGACAAGATCGTTGACTACTTCACGTGTTGAACAGAGCCATCTAGGAAGCGGTGGTGTTGGTTTTGGTTCAGATTCAATGGACTCATCTGGAGGAAGGTGAGTAGGCAGAGGTGGATTTTCATCCTCATTGTCATTATCTGAAGAAAAAACTAGAATAGGAACAGAAGAGGGCACAAGCACCGAAGATGGTTCGCAGGTCAAAGAAAGCACAATCGTTGAATTAGACTCGCATGCTAAGAGATTTTATTTTAGGTTTTTTTATTTGGGGTTTTTTTGTATATGTTTTTATTTATTTATTGTTTTTATCAGTTTTTTAAAGCTTTTTGGGGCCATAATTGTTTTTTTTTACCTTTTTTTTAATTTTTTCTCATTTTCTCTTACTTTTTATATATTTTTTTAATTTTATAGTTTTTTTTTTCCTCTTTAGTTTTTTACGTATTTCTTTAATGGTTTTTTTTAATATAAATTTGTTTTTAAATTTTTATTTTTATTTTATTTCAATTCTTTTTGTTTTCTTAATTTTTTTTAGTTTTTCATTTATCCAAAAAGAAATGAATTATATTTTTTTGCTAAATATTTAAAAATAGTGTTATTTAACTATAATTATTTTCTATGTATTGAAGTAAGGTAAAAAAATGTGTTAAAAATGATATTTTCCACTATATTTAAAAAGTATGGAACCATGAATTAATTAAGGACACGTAATTATATGAAAAATCTTAATTTAAAAAAATAAATGGTGTACAACATTTTTAACATTGGATGAATCATGGAAACATGATTAAAAACACAATTGAACCAAAAAAAAATTGAAAATTTTGAAAATAGATGAAGAAACACCGTTGAGAAAAAAAAATTGTGCAATTTGAAAATAGATGAAAAACAAGCATTTAAAAAAAAGTGGAAACATTATGTATAAAAAAATTCAAAATATCAAAAAACCACCTAAAAAGGGAGGGGGGATGCTACCGATATCATCATTTTTTAAAATGGGGTAAAAAATTTGACCCCCCAAGAGACGAGAACTCTGTAGAATTATCGTTAAGTTGGTAACTATGTTTTTAAGAGCCTTTGTGGGAGTGTGATTTACTATGTAATTTACACAGTTGATGGCTTCCACCCAATACTTTAGACTTAATCCCTTAGATTGGATCATGCAATTAGCCATTTCTTTTAGTGTGCGGTTCTTTCTCTCAGCAACACCATTTTGTTGTGGTGTATATGGAATAGCGTGTTGCATTTGGATACCCTGTGTAGTGCAATAACTTGTGTTACTAGAATAATTCCCCTGCGGATAGGTGAATCTTCCCTTGGATTACAGACCCCTCTACCAAGACCGAAAACTACCTTTTGACACTACCATTCCTATATATTAAGTATGCCCATCGAAAAATAGATAAGGAGGGATAGTATGATGTACCTCACTTTAGAAGTTTGTCCACGTTGCTCCAATCCACGAATTACAAACAGTACTTTCAATGGATCACAAGAGACAAACAACTATCTCCTACTCTAATGGATTAGACAAAATCGATCTATCTATGAAAGATTAAAACAAGGATAGACAAGTACATGTAAACATGTCTTACAAGGAAATAGGACAAGTATGTTGATGCGAAATTTAAAGAGACACTTACAATCTTAATATGATGTTGCAGCAGCCTCTCCAAGTCCTCCTCGTCTAACCCCTTGCTCGAAACATCCACGATCAAAATAACAATGCTTTGCTGATTATTTTTTTCCTGTTCACCATGAGAATGCCTCCATTTATAGGATTTGAGAGGCTCAACCACCTTGGTTATATTTGGGATTAGTTGAGGATATGACTCCATCAATTGTGATATCTCCCTTAAATGCAGCCTAAGGGTTATATTCGAGCCAAACCAACTCGATCCATCCATAGTTGTCCTTAGAGAAAAACGGGATTTCTTCCCAAGATTTGCTCAACCAATTTGGCGCTCCCTTACAGTGGGAAACAAAGCACTACAACGCTTCCTGCTAGATAGACAAAGAGCGCTAGCGCTCCCTGTATACGAGCAGGGGAGTGTTGATCTTCCAAAAGTTGTCAAGATGACCAATTCTCATAGAAAAACACTTTGTTCCGACTGTCAAATGATGGGGCTTATTCTTCTAACATGTTTTAGGGGTCATATCAAGTGTTCTCATGGTGTCATTTGCGATGCAACACTTACGTGACGAGAATGCGACACTTGCGAAAGAAGTGTGACACTTATGACACTTACAACAATGATAATGTAACATTATCAAGGTGAGGAATTTTGATGTGTAACATATTTCCCCCCAAAGTGTGAAGTCAAAAAATGAAAGTTGATGGCCAAAACACTTTGTAGATTCTTCGAAGCAAGGGTATGGAGTCAGGGAACCTGGTAGAAGCTGCAAAAAACCATCAAACAATGTTAATATGTGTTCCATTCCTGAGGCAAGCATACCTATGCACGGGTTATAAATGACTCAAAGTATGGCTGCCAATAAATACAATGTGGATCCATGATGATATTGACTAAGGGTACGGCCACCAGAGATACAATGTGGATCCATACTTCTATGACATGAACTGATCGTAGCCACGCAGAATACACAGTGGAGCTACGAGATGATAAAACATAGCCATAGACCAATACAACGTGGATCTATGTGACAACATAAGTATTAGCATGCTCAAATGACTTCCTTCAGAGCCTGAGCAAAGCAGATATCAGAATGAATGCTCAACCTAGGGTCTTTGTCCCAATCCCGATGTGGTACAAATCTAGCCATGTGAATATATGTCTTGATGTCGAACATGGTAGAAACCATTTGATTATCGGTCATTGAGGTAAACCATTAACAAGTGCAAGGGAAACCACCATTGATGTCAATGACTCCCAAGGTACCCTAGTACAATCCAGCGAATGTGAATAAATGAGTTGAGGTTGAACATTCATGGAATCATCCGATCAGAGGTCAATGATGTAAACCTATTGTACGAAGCGAGGAGGCATGTCATTGAGGCATGCATGTCCCAAGGTACTAATTGGTTTCTAAGTCTAATTCTCGGATGATGTGTTGAAGTCAACAAAAAAGACTCGTCAAAGGAGGGCCTTGATGTATCCCCCATCATCAACACTAAATTGACGCAAGAAAGTGATAAGATATAGCAGATGAACACAGACTGACACGCGTATGGAAACTGGTAATTTTTTAGATGGTTGAATCTTGAGGCAGATACTTCCCTTGAACATTGAGGCACGACATGAGACTTGGCAGCATAAACGCAGAGTGGGCCAAAACATAATGTTGTGGGTGTTGAGCCATTCTTTGGATGGTTCAAAGGAGTGGAAAGACTCATAGGATTCGTTCAATGCAGAGGTTTAGCGAATTATCCAAGTGTTCAGTGTAAAGTTTAAAACAAGTGTCGTGTTCAAGGGTGACTGAAAGAACTGTTTACAAAAGTTTTCAAGAAACTTGACCCACTTCCTTCAATTTTTCCCCCATCCAGATAGATGAGTAACTCTTTTTAATTTAATGAGCTCGAGGAGTATAACACATACTCGATATAACTCACATTCAGTAAGTTTCTCTTCCTTTGTTTAACGAACTGGAAGAAGTAAGGGTTTGTCCCCAGATGGGCCCTTGAATGTGTAATTTAGCGAGTCCAGATAAGGAAAACTCGATGGTTTTTCATGTTTAGAGAGTCTGAAAAGAACTTAAAGGTGACTCAAGGGTTTTCCTTTTTCATAATTATATTCTCAAAGGTCTGAAAAAGAGATAAACTATTACTCGAAAGATTCCCTTTCAAACCTTTTAACGAGTGTGAAAGGAAACAAGATCACTCAGCAATCTTTTCATGTTTAGAGAGTTTGAAAAGAGCTTAAAGGAGACTCCAGGGGGATTCATTTTTCATATAACCTTTACGATTCTGAAAAAGTGATAAAAGTATACTCGATTACATTCTCATGTATTTGTGAGTGCAAGAAAGAACAAATACTAAGCTCATTGGGGTTACAAGGTTACTAAAAGACGTTGCTCAAAATCTTGTAAAATCAAGCTATTATGGGCATAAGACATTAGTAATTTCTCGAAAAAATAATAAAAAACCCAAAAATAGACTTTATAATAAGGATAAATGACCTAATTGACCATATCAAATATCAAACTAGGTCAAAAATTCATTTTTACCATTGTTTTTTACCATTCTCCTCTGGTCTTTGGATTTTTACCTCTTTTGGAGCATTTTTTGAGCATCGATTGTGGGAGTTGTGGGTGACTGTTTCCAGATCCATCCGGACTAGGTTGGTTGTCTCTTCCTCCTCATTCTTTTTCATGTTTTTTTAATGCATTTCAACCTTCATTTTAGGTGTTCTAGGCTCCTTGGTAAGCCCTAGAGCGTTGAACTGGATCGATACTCCCTAAAGTCATCGAGGGGAGCGTCGATTGTGATTTCAATGCCCTGGTGAGCATTTTGAGAGGGCGCTAATGCTCTATAGGTTGCTTTAAGGGAGCTCTAGGCGCAAAACTCAAAAATGATTTGATTTTTAGGCTAAAAATAAGCACTTTCTTTACATGAGGGTTTATCTAATGATGATTAATTCGTGTATTTGCATGTTTCATCTATAGCTAGCCATGATTGAGTGGAAAGAACGCGAACACAAGTTCGATGACATCGTTGTTATCGAAAAAATCGGTAAGTGCGGACACAAACTAATCTCCCTAACTTCCACAGGAAGCTAGAACAAAACAAGACATAATACAAACTTCACCTTAGACTTCGTTGTCATATAAACTAGTTTAGAGAGGTACAAGTGACATACCTTTTAAATGACGCTTGATCCTCGCTAGTGTCGTCCTTGTTGCTCCATCTTTGGGTTTGCGGGATGGTGAACCTGTTTAAGAAGCACAAACCAACAAAGAGAGAGAGAGAGAACAAAGATATATATATTCTGATGAATTCTATGTATAGATCAAAGAGTTATACAATAAAATCCAAGACACCTTTATAGGGAAGAAATGTATTGTTGCATTATATTAAATGGAAAGTGGAGAATACAACCCATGCCTTGATGTTGCAAGGTCCCTTTCAATGTTTCTTTGTTCCAACACACACACCTTTTCTCCAATGCCTTTGATGAAGAAGATCCACAATCTGACTTAGAGAGTTAAAGCAAAGTTATCTCAAGTATAATCTGTAGTAGAACTATTCATGCATATGCAAGCCCTTGCAAACCTTAGCCGTTTCCATAAGAGATCCCTCTTTATATAGAGTGAAGGAGGGATGGATGAGGATATTAGGATGATCCCACTAAATCAGAGGAGCAAGTAAGATCCAAACCGATTGGAGGACACCTCATATTCTAGAAGATTCCCTTCTAGAACATTCGTGAATTTTGACTTTTCCTTTACTTAAGCATCGTCGCACCCTATGCATAGGCAGTCTGTGACGACGTCACAGTCTAGATTTGGTGTAGAATGTGATGATCAAGCATCATTGCACCCCAAGCATAGAGCAGGGCGCAACAATCTTCCTTATCATAGTTTTTGAGAGAGGAAAAGCAAACCACTTTTCTCATGGAGAAAGTCTCTTTTAATATTTTCAGGGAACATGGAAATGAGTTAAGCACATGTCGTCAATTGATCACTGGGGTGACCAAAATAATGTGTAACAATCGTCTCTCTTCAAGACCCTCAAGTGAGGGCGGCTTTACGCAATTTTGGCTTGCTCAAGTATTTAAAGCTTCAAAACATGAGAAAAGAGGTATTGTTTCTTGAATAATTGATTGGTCTATGGGATGATGATGAACAAGTGTTATGAATAGGGCTGCAGATGCGTGAAATTGATATGGATGATGTATATTTTTTTACGGGGCTCTCGAGTATAGGTGTAACGTCCCCAGCCACCAACAGGTCGGGCAATGTCACTTCCTAGACATCTCTCTTTGCTCTGATACCAATTCGTGACATCCCCGACCTTAAACCAATAGGCTAGCCCATGCCACCGAATAGCTTTCATGCTCTGATACCATATATATATTAATATACATATCTATCTAATGTAGTTTAAACAGTTATAGCATTCTATTCATACACTTATTCATGCGGAAACAATATTAAAACATACATGCAATATATACAGACAATTCTAATAACATTATAACTTGATTTCAAGATTCACATCATATAGAGAATAGAGATCTGGTACTTATCTTTTAATAGATGACCACCAACTGCATGCATACCTTCCACGAACCTCCCAGCCTTAGACCACGTTGCTCATCACGCTCAGCAGTGGCTCACCCCCGAGCTAGGATTAAACTCCACCGAGCAAGGGATTCCTAGGTTTGGAAGGACAACAGGAAAGTCGCACAGATCAACAGGAAGGATTTTCTCCTAAGAGATAGCTCACACTAATAGCCTACATACTGTCATTCCCCACATGCATGTCCCACCCTAGGAAGTGTAACCCTTCTCTACTCAACAGTCCTTCGGCTTCCCCACTTCCCTTCCAGGGCTTCAACAACAGGTCGAACAGGAATTCTCAGAGCACTATAGTTGTCGTTGGGATCCCTATGGGAAAATCACTTCCCCAACAACCTCTCTCTCCTGGAGAGAGTTTCTTACAAGCCCGACAACCTTCTTCTTCAATCCATGGGCCTAATAAACCGCCTCTTCAATCCAGCTCCTAAGTCAATTCGAGTAAGGGTGATGGCAGCACCAAATCTTAGTATAGAATAGGTGATGGTAGCAAGCCACGCTCAGTCAAGGAACTATGTTGGAAGCAACATCAAACTGTTAAGCCAAGGTCTGGGCTTAGGCTAGGTACTGGTGTGTTGTGCTTCACAGGGAAAGTATGGGATAGCTCCAAGTACCTGCAGGTTCATAGGTGTGTGAGTGATGCAGAGGTCGACGATGGAGAGGATGGCTCAGTGCGTGAATTAGTGGGGAGTATGGCACCTTCCATAATGGTGACAGTCGCGAGAATGGTGAGGGAACCCCAAACAAGTTGACTTTCCCTTTTCCTGAAGCTGCATGACCTCCACTTAACACTCGTTCCCTTTTCCCAAGAACTTAGGACAACACAGATTATGTCCAACCTTAGATTTTAGGAAATAATAATATAATATTATTCCTTTAGAGGTAAGCCCTCTAGATTATCCCCTATTCCTAGACACTTAGCCCCTTCTCTTTCCCTTCCTAGTGGAACCTATTCCCCCATAACTCTTTCTTCATGGTCGGTCTACACACAACGATGCAATTTTATTAATGATGTAAGTATTTACACATACAAAATCAGGCTCATTGGCCTTAGCATCTGGGCTCTCTGGCCTAATAATCACATAATTCCTCCAACTTATAAACACTTGGCTCACCATCCTATCAACATAATTACAATTCAGCAGCGGATCGACCCTGGGATGTTACAAGAGGAGCACCCATACTTTTGTCTGGACTCTGAGCTACTCTGAGACCGACCGAGCAATACGTTGTTGAATACTGTATACCAGGGTCACGGTTGGTGGGTGGGAGGATCATGATAAAGGATGTGAGAGAATTATCACTTTGATCTATCCTATTCACCATCACCAAGTTATTGGGGAGAACTAGTGCCGATCTTGCTTCAAAATATCAAATCTCTTACACCATACAGTGTTTGGAACCAAGATTTTTCAACTGGAGTGCAGGGTTCCTAAGGAATGTCAAAGAGAAAATATCAAAATGCAAAACTGGCAGGAAAAAGCAATTCGGATATGGTTCTTTCTTGGTTTCTTTTTTCCTAGAGAGGATTCCCCAGATGTAGCCATGGGTTGCAATGATAGCACGCCCGTGACTGAGCCTCGTATAGAGAGGTGGACCAGTCTTTCCTCCAAGTTGGGGAATGAGCCCTCTGCTTTCAGATTCACTGTCGATTTCTTCGCATGGTAAAGGAGGTAGTTAGTGGTGATTGAGGACTTCCCTTATATTGGGGTAGATTTCAAAGGTAATTATGACTTGTTACTTCCCGAGGGCATACAACGGGATGCATCTAGTACGAAAGATTATAACCGTGTAACCATTTTTGTTTTGTTTTTTATATGTTTTTGGTTGTACAACGAGGGATCTAAACTATTTTGTTTTCATCATGCAGACAAAGGTGCAACACGTCTGGTGGATATGTTGACATTGGGGCGTCACGGAGATGCAAAGGTGGCAATCGATCATGACGTCGTAGCGGGAGGGCTTCGAGAGGTGGATAGGAACCTCCAGGTTTTAACGATGGGTGTCCCACCCCTAAGGAGGCGAGATGTGCCTCTACACTTGTAGCAACATACAGTTGGGGTCTCTGAAAGCCTCAATCATTTGCTTCAATGGGTGACACGAGAAGTAGTGTATTATGCAGAGCACAACATGATATGGGAGGATGATTAGAGTCCTCAATCATTTTTTAGTCCTTGTGATGATACTACGGGCATGAAGGCCCAAGTTTTTCCTCATTATGTACTTTTGTATGATGTACTTTAAAAAAAAATTGTTATCACGCCTATATATATATATATATATATATATATATATATATATATATGAGTTTTGTGGTGCCTACCTATGTTGCATTTTTTGTTTTATGTGATGTTTTTGTACATATGATTTATGTTTCAAATGTTTATCTATGTGCAATATACCAATCCAACATGTAATTTGCTAACGAATCCACGATCGTATTGAGTTCTCTCGATATGTGTCCGTACTCAATAAATTCAAAAGTTCTTTCGAGACGGTGAACCCTCATATGGAGACGTAGTAAAATTGAGTTGTGAACATCGTAATCATGATTTAGTTGACAGGCCACGATTTTAGAGTCAAGGTTGATAATCAATTGAGATATACCTAGAAAAAATGCTTCGGTTAAGAGTCTGATGACGCGTGATACTCTGCAACGTTATTGGTTGTATATCTGAGGCAAATCCCTACTGAAATCACTAACTTGCCAGAGTGGTATATGACCCAAGTTGCAGAAGCGATGTTCTGGGTATGTCGACTAGCGCCATCCACGAACCCGAAAAATATCGGAAAGGATGATATCATCTACGCATTCAATCACAAAGCAAAGTATAAGAAGCTGAGAAAAAACTCATACATGCAAAAGAAAATACACACCAAGTCAAAAGTATATAGTATGGTAATGTACAAAGCACACATGCAAGATATTCTATGCATAGTACTTCTTGAGGTAAAGCCTGTTTCGGGGCTCACCGAGAGATATCCCATCATAGTCTACTAACTCGTAGCCTCCTCTATGTATCACACGTTTTATGATGTATGGCTCGTGCCACATGGGTTCTAACTTCCCTACCCCCAGTTTGTCATCATCTTGATCATAAACTAGGACTAGATCTCCTTCTACGAAAACATGAGGTTGGATGGACTTATCATATTTATTTTTCATGTGTTTTTTATACGTCTCGTTGATGAGAGTAGCATCGCGACAGGTTTCATCCAACTTGGTCAGATATAAGAATCATTCCTCTTCAGCAGAAGTGTGGGGTAAGAGTTCTACGACAAGTTTCAATGAAGGAATCTCGCATTAGATTGATAATATCGCTTCTATCTCATATACCAACTGGAAGGGTGTAAATCCAGTTGTGGTTTTAACTGAAGTTCGATACGCCCAGAGTGCGGAGAAGAGTTGCAAGTGCCAAGAGGTTTTGTTCGCTCCCACCATGAATTGAAGCATGGTCTTCAGGACTTTGTGGATGGCTTCAACTTGTCCATTTTCCTGAGGATAGTAGGGGGATGATTTTTCATGGTGAAAACCTAGCTTGGTGCACAATTCACCCGTCATCTGGTTATAGAAATGTGACCCATGATCAGTTATAATAGCTTGTGGCACACCGAATCGAGTGATGATGTGGTTAAACACAAAGAGTGTTGTAGTGCAGTCATCATTAATGATTGTAGGCATAGCCTCATCCCATTTAGTGAAGTAATTGACGGCAACGATGATATAACAGTGCCCCCCAACTGAGGTAGGCTTACATTGCATAAAATCGATGCCCCATTTTGCAAAGGGGTCGACATCGACAATGGGATGAAGTGGAGTTGGGTGGGTATGTTCTCTCTTCTAAAAGATTTGACAGGGTGGCCATTTTTTGACAGCCTCGATGTTTTCTTTGAATATGGAAGGCCAAAAATACACGGCATGTAGAATTTTTTGGGTTGTAGTCATCCCAGAAAGATGACCGCCACAATCTCCAAGGTGATAGCCATTTAAAACTTGCTTATCTTTGTCGTGGGTTAAGCAATGTCGTAGGACAATATCAACGCCATGGAAATACAAGGTGTCACCAATGATGAGGTAGCATTTTGAGTGGTGTTGAATGCAGCGTCGTTCATCACGTGAAATGTTAGGCTGAAAGAGTTGGGCTTAGAGATAGAGAAGAATATCTCCATACCATGGATAGGACGTACTAATAAGGAATATTGATTCATCGGGGAGAGAATCAATGGGCTTAGTATCCTCATCGGTATGGGGAAGATCACAAATTAATTCCATAAAAACAAACGATTTCTTAGCTTTTAATTTGGCAAACTCGAGATCAAATTTTTGGAGAATAATGATCCATTTGGAATATTTTCCCCCAAGTATTTGACGAGTCAATATATGGTACATGGGGTTCGAGTCTGCGATAATTGTGGTAGTGTGTGATAGAATGTAATGGCGAAATATTTGGATGGAAATAACTGCTTCCAAAGACAACTTTTTGACATGTGAATACCGGAGTTTGGGACCTAATAGACTTTTACTCATATAGTAGATCACATGTTCAGTGCCGTCATCATCTTCTTGTACTAACACCATAGCGATAGTGGAAGTAGAGGCAGCCAAATAAAGTATATAATCTTTCACATAATTCAGTGGATGCAAAAGAGGTGTGTTTGTTAAAGCATTCTTAAGAGCATCAAATGAGCATTAAGCAATTGCATCCTAGATGAAAGGGACATCTTTCTACAACAATCTCATGAAACCTTTAGTGATTTTAGCATAATTGCAAATGAAGTGGTGAAGAAAGTTTTCCTTCCCTTGCAAACTTTGCAGTTGGGTGAGGTTGTTAGGATGAGGTAAAGCTAGAATGGCTTTGACTTTTAAGGGATCCACCCTTATTCTGTCTTTGGAGACTACAAATCCGAGGAGTCTCCTTGATTCGACAGTGAAGATGCATTTATGGGGGTTCAAACGTATGTTGTAAAATCGACACATAAGAAAGTTGGCTCGTAGGTGACCAATGTGGTCTCGTCGACGAGACGAGTGAGCGGGTAAGTCATCAAGGTAGGGTTCAACAATATGCTTGATATCATGGAATGCATACGACATGGCCTGCTGAAAAGTGGCTCCAATGCTTTTAAGGCCAAAAGGTAATTTTTGATAAGCGAAAGTCCCCCAAGTGCAGAAGAAGTTTGTTTTATGTTGATCAGCCAATAAAACGTTGATCTAGTTGTATCTATAAAATCCATCCATAAAATAAAAAATGACGCTTCCGGCACAATTATCGATAATTTGGTCGATAAAGGGTGTAGGGTAATTTTCCTTGGGACAAGCCTTATTAAGATCATGATAATCGACACAAACACGAATGGTCCCCTATTTCTTGGTGACCGGGACGATGTTGGAAACCCATTTGGTCAGAGGGATAGGATAAATAAAACCAAATTTCAAAAGTTTTTCTACTTCTACCTTGATTGATGTGGTCTTCTTAGGATGGACCGGGTGAAGTTTTTGTCTCACAGGTTTAACTCCTGGGTAATTTTTTCTTTCATGCACAACAATCGATGGATCAATCCCTAGCATCTCTTCATAGCTCCAGGAGAAGAAATCGTGAAATTATTTAAACAAGGCAATATAAGTTTCAACTTCTTCAGTTGAATTGGCGCCTAGTTGTATGTTTTCCACAATACCTTATTTAATGGATATGTTGACTGTAATCGTGGAAGAGATGTTTCTCAAATTCCCCCCAGAGATGGTATCATGAGTGAGTATTGGAGATTGGGGAGAGTCGACGATATCACTAGGAAATATAGATGAAATATCTCTCTCTATGTCATCCAAACTAGGAAGAAAGGACGAACGATGGTGGTTGTCATCCCATGGTACCTCCTCGATACGAAGCATTTCCATAATAGATTCATCTGATGGAAAAATCTGTAGGATGTAATCAAAAGTAGAGGATAGGGAATCTGACCAAGATGGTAACGAATACGTAGTAGATGCCAGTAAATGTTGGTCATCCAGTGAAGGAGAGGCAGGCTAAATGGTGTCGTATTTAGTCTCTACATGACTAAGTGGCATGGTGTCACCTAGTGAATCAAATTCTAAGGGACTAGGAACGATCCATGGATTAGATGATTCATAGGATTGATGTGCCATAATCGATATCATATTGATCGTTGCAATGTGATGCGTAGTGGGAGGAAGAGGTGTAGGGAAGGTTCCTATGAGAGAAGAGTATTTCAAGAGACCGACCCCAACACTTTCATAAGTGATTTTCGAATCTCCCAGAAAAGGAATGTTGTTGGTTGTTTGAGTGCGGGTGTCGGGGGTGCAGTAATATAACTGATTGATGGTCACAATTTTACCTTGATGAGGGAATTTGACACATCGAAAAACTAATGAAGGGACGACAGTCATAGCATAGAACCAACTTCTCCCTAGCAACAGATTATAATCAAGGGAAGCATCAACTACTTCAACATCTACTGAAATAGTTTTGCATCCCAATTGAACGGCTAAGGAATGCAATAATCCATGAGGTCAGAAACCTATTCCATCAAATGCTCGTAACATGGTGGGAGATTGATTGAGACCAAGTGATTTAAGTCCTTTCCAGCAAGCAAAGACGTGACACATGTAGATTCCCCCTCATCCAAAATTGTGCGATGAATATGTTGATTATGGACAACAACATCAATCTGGAAATCAAGTTGGTGAGAAAGTCGTGATTTAAAATTATCTAGGTTAAACGTGATATTTTTAGATGACTTGGACTCTATAGCTTCGATGTTTTCCAAGAGATTTCTAAGTTGGCTAGGGAAATTTTGTATAACTTTGACAGCTGACATAGCACATGGTGCTTGGCCCAAATCTTCAACGATGTTGTAGTTTTGAGTAGCACGTGAATTAGGATTAAAGGTTGACTTTCAAATTGTGCTCTTAGGTGGACATAAGATAGAGTCAAAGTTGGGTTTCTCAATCTGGAGTGGCCCGGATGGAGGGGTAACGGTGGTGGACGGTGGATCCAGTGTAGTACCAGTAGTTACTTTTTCCTTAACAGGTTTAGTTGGTGGAGTGTCATATGTCGTAGTATGAGTGGTTAAATCTATCCCATTAAACATGTAAATGTTTTCACTCAATGAAGCTTCCTCACTAGGAGGATGATCTGGGTTACCTCCTGTTGGAGGCACAAGAGCTTATGCAACCAGTGATTGTTTTTGTGGAAAATGATGTGTCAAAACAACGGGCTAAGAATTTCCCTTGAAAAGTTTTGAAACTTCATCGCGATGAGTAAAATCTTTTGTGTATTGATCGTCACCACAAATGAGACATGGAAATTTCCATTTTTGTTGAGGTTGTTTCTCAGTAGCAGGTGGTTGTGCTAGTGTTTTTGAATTTTCAGTTTGATTAGTGTTTTTCTTTGGTTTATTCTTATTTTTATTTTTCCCCCCTAACTGTTGTGGGGAAGCAGATTGGATTGCATTCACCTTAGATACTTGAGTCAGGGTGGAGCTTGGTGAGAGTGAATTCTATTCGGTAGCGGGGACAGTGACTGAGAGATTAGTCGTGTCAGTCAACTGTGAACTAGATTGGGTTTTGACGGAACCGATAACTCCATCTGCGTGAGAGGTGGAGGATGGTTTTGGTGGATAGGTTGATGTACAGGGAGTGTTCGGAATCAATTCATACAAACTACCAGATTAAGAATAAACCAAGTCCAGATACTAGGCATGAGCAATGGATTCCTCTTCAGTAATGACACCACCCATAGTTACGTCAAGAGCAATCAAAGGCAAAAGAGATTTGGTGAACCATTCAGCCAGTAATTGGTCAGGAATGGTTGCTTTGATCAACCATTGTCATTGTCTCCACTCATGAATATGATAAGAGATATGTACGGAGTTGGTCTGACAAAGGCAGGTCAAAATTTTCATGTTATTCTCGTAGCGGATAGGTAATTGGAAGTGCGTGAGAAAATCCATGGCAAGTGAATTAAAATCTTGAAAAGTTTCATGTTGTAATTCAATGTACCATTTGGCGGTTGAACCCATAAGTGTACGCTGGAAAAGACGTAACCAGATAGAATCATCCATTAGTGAATTTGATGAACACCATAGATGAAAATTCATAACGTGATTATTAGGGTCTTCACCAGGTTTACTGTCAAATTTTGGAATATCGGAAGGCAATTTAGCAGGAATAACTGGCCAAAAAGGAGAATGTAATATGGGATCATTTGTAAATCTCGAAAAATCCTGTAGATCTAGAGTGGCTAAGAATGATAGTTGTCGATTGACCTGAGGATGATATTGGTGTGGCATGGGGACACCAGTAGGGTCGTAGACTGGTTGAGGTGGATAGTTGTAGCCAACAGGCCCTCTCATATACTGTTGTTGTTGACTAACAAAAGTAGGATTCATCTATTGAGGAATGTGCATAAAAGGAGAAGGGAAACCCATTTGGCCCTGGGAGGATAACCAATGTAACCCGGGGGAGGATAGTTCGCTTGATTAGTTTGAGGTGGATAACTAGTCTACCCTTGCGAAAGGTAACTAGGTTGTCCTTGAGGAGGGTAAGGATTTGTCCCTTGGGGAGGAAAAGATTGTTGACCTTAAGGACCCCAAGTGGGATTCGGGACCCCTGGGAAGGGTTGTCTGGAATGTAGTCCAGAAGGATTAGGATTAGGGATTCCTCCTTGCAGGTTGGGGTTCGATTACCTTTTCAGATGTGGTTGATGGAACATACCTCCTTGGGATGGTCCCCGGGATTGTGAGGGGTTTTGGGTGACTGAAGGTTGATATGGTCCCCTGCCATTGGTTGGGTAGAAACTGGGATGTGACTAGTAAAAGGGGGTTTCCCCCCAGTCGAGACTTGTGTGTTGTAAGACTGTTTCCCCCCGGTAGGGATTTGTCCGCTAGATGGGGGTTTCCCCCCAGTAGGGATTTGTCCCGCGGTTGGGTTTATGCGTGTGGTAGGGTTTTGCATCCTATGATGCGAAATTCCCAATAGGGTTTTGTGGAGTATACGAAACAGTAGCTTGAAGAGGAACAATAGGTGTAATCATCAGGGTGCTATGCACATGACTAAGCAACATGACTCCTGTTTCACTATGAACTTGCCCTGAAGTGGTAGAAATATTGATTTTTGGTTCAACGAGATGGTTAATGGGCTGACCTAATGGTTTTTCCTCTTCATTGATGGTGATAGAGGCATGTGGAGGTTCAAAAGGTGGTCGGCTAAAATTAAATTTTTCATAAAGATCCCGTCTCGATGGAGTCCTCCATATAGAACGAACTAAATTTTGTTGTGGATCTACCATTTCAACAGAATGGACATGAGTGGTGTATTTATCACTAAAATTTGGTTGTATCAGTTCCATATCTAGTTGATTATATGGCCTTGATGGTAAGCTGGGGTGATCCTCTACTATGATTTTACCCGAGGATTCCAGTCGGACAAGGAGTGGATCGAGAGGAACTTGCAAAGATGTGTTTACAGGAATGGTAGAACCTTCCTCAACTGTAACTAAAGCTCTCTCAAGATTTTCTAGCAAAGGAGTAGCAGCACTCCCAGCGTCTGAATGGTTCTCAACCTCTTCATGGTAAGTGTCTTCAAGTGAGTTAGGAGGTAGGGGTTTGTAGCCTTCTAGAGGAAACCCTTGCATCCTACGTGATCTACGAATACCTTTATTGTCCATAGTCTCAATTTTGAAGGACAACTAAGCTAAACAAACAACACTCGCTAAAAAATCTAGAAAACCGACAAGCAAACAATACCTTCTCTCAATGAACGTACTAGTTGGTGATGAAGTCCAACGTCACGTGATCAAATTGAGAAGGGGATAGGATATGAGCGGGTGGATCAGTTACGTTGGTGACCTGCTTAATAGACTTACACCTTGGTGCAAGCTTCCTCATGGTTTTACCTGTGGGTTTCCCTCCAAGGAGCCCAAGTGAGTTTAACCAACGTATGTTCCAAGTACAACAAAGACTTCACTTCACCATCACCTCATGTAAGGACCCTAAATATTGTGGCCACTAAGCATACCAACTCTTAGTCATCCTCTAGGTGGGTATAGTCGACATTCCAATCCGAACATATGGGTAGGATATCAAGTACAAAATCCTTCAAGAGAACTGAGGACAAGTGGACCGGTAAACTCCAGAGGACCCCGAACGGATTTGGAATTCACGAAGCTCTGAGACTAAATGAAAACAGTTAAGCCTGAATAAGAACCCCCAATATACAATCGTACTACTATGAATGGTTAAGCCTCAGGGGGATAATCTTTGTTGCTCTCCTGAGCGCAACCTCGTGTTTAACCCTTGTGTGAGAGGGGGATCCCAGCTATGCTTATACAAAAATTGGATTTACTCTCCCTATCACAATATTATGTGTTTTTCTTGAATGATTTGGAGAGTTATTCTCACAACCTATTCCAAATCTCTAGTCCTAGTCTATTGTTGGTGTAAAGATCTTAAAAATAAAAAGTTTCTAGTTTGATTTTTTATCTGAAAACAGGCAAGTACTTTACTCTACACAAGTTTTCAATCGAGAATTGTTTTCTGACAAAGTATTTGCATAAGTATTAAAGGGCATATGAATCCATGATTAACCATGTTCTTAAACAAGAATACATAACATACATGAACTCAAATGGAATAAAACACATGAAAATACAAGAGAGAGAGAGAGACAACCAATGTTGGTAATGGAGTTCACCCCTCCTGGGCTACGTCTCTGGATCCGCTTCAATTGGAATACATATTGTTTTCATTCCTTCTTCAAAATATGTTGGGACCTTCTCATAAGTGATTACATAAGAGATGCCTTTTTCTTCAATGAGGATTCAAGAAGACTGCTCACACTCATACCTCTCCATACATCAAGAAGGATAATACCTTACATGAATAAGTCTCTCAAAGCTTAGGAGTAGTAGAACTATGTATTTCTAACTCCACTCACTAACTCTTCATTACTCTCCTCCCCTTACAAAGGGCTCACATAAGGCATTATATAGTTTTGCCTCACTCTCTCTTAATAAAGAGCATTAATTCCTAGATCCACAATAATAGGATCTAATTAAAAAAGAGGAAAAGCAAGATCCATGAATGTAGGATTGCAAACTATCTTCAAGTAAATATTGGGAAAAGTCTAAAAACCACCCAAACACTCTTCATCCATGTCCTTGATTCTCTCAACCTATAATTGAGAATAATGGCAAATTGGTGTGAGGTGGTTTCTCGCATAAAAACCAATTTCCATAATTACAATTTCAATGAAAAATACATGAGTCTTAATTTCCTCACATGTATTAATCATTTTACATCAAATGTATGAGTTTTCCAAAAGCTCATAAAGCATAATTAAATGCATGAGCATCCCATAAAAGCATAAAATAAATGCATGAGACCTTTTCCTCATTGAGCATTAATAAAATGCATGAGAAAATAAAACTCAAAACATATAAGTTCACCATATTCACCACTCTGCAGATCAATCATCTTGGTGAAAATAGTAAAGTCCTTCCATGTGTGGAAATCCATCCGGATCAATTTTAATTAGCATTCATTTTCATGGTTGTTCGTTACGCAAAGGTGAATGATAGTGAAATTGATGATGTTTGATACTCGACTCCAAAAAAGAAGAAAAGAATGAGATGCATACTTTTTTTCAATGAACTTCTAGCTATGGGAAGGAGAAGAGTTTTTTTTCTTTGTCACTAACAAACACTCAAGAATGCAAAATTTCATACAATTTCATTCTCAACAATAATTAAAACAATTTCCCAAATTATAAAGAAAACATTTCCAATATTCAAAACCAATGCATCCAAGTATCTCTTTGTTTGATTGCAAATGTAAATTTAATAGTTTGTCTAGTGCTTCTTGCTTTCACTGATAATGAAAAATGACTTCACTATTGTGATTTTGAAAATAGGAAGCAAAAGCACACAAACAAAGACACTCTCAACAGTCAATAAGAGACTAAAAGAAGAACAAACTATCGAATTCAAAGAAAAACACCAAAAAGAAAAGAATCACACTTAATAGTCTTCCATAATTGAGTAAGGGATCAAAGACAAATTAAACAGTGTTGAGATCAATGAACTTCCTTATGACGATCTCTAATCAATCAAATAATTGAAAAGAGCAACAAAAGAAACCAAGTTTGAGAGAAAACAGACAATTTGAAATAAGGAAGGACAACACAAACCCAATCAAGACGAAAAGAATGAAAAGTAGTAAGTTCTAAGTCAAGCAAAAAAAAAGATCCGATAGAATAGGATCTAAGCCAGAGAGAAAGACCCAAGAACTATGCCCAGCAAGCAAACAGCCAACAATTTTTCAAAAGCAAGAAAAATCGGCACTCTAGAAATCATGTCACCAGAGCGTCGTAGCGCTCCCTAACACACTATGGAGGAGTGTTTATTAGGCTATCATCACTCTGACTTGAACTGGAGAGGGCACTAGTTCTGAGAAAAGTTTTAGAAAAACCCATAAAACTCAAAAACTCAAGGAAATTCAATCAGAGGTTATGTAAGACAACTTAGCAAAGATGAAAATATGTAAGGACAAATTGAAATAAAAAAAACAGGATCTAAATATAGACAAAAGGAAAAGACAAACCAAGGAAAGAACTAAAACTGAAAAATTTGATCCCCAGTATGGTCTCCAATTTCTGTTACGAAATAATTCCCTTGCGGACGATGAATCTTCCCTTAGAGTACATACCCCTCTACCAAGACAGAAAACTACCTTTGGACACTACCATTCATATAGATTAATTATGCCCATCGAAAAAGAGAGAAGGAGGGACAGTATGATGTACCTCACTTTCAAATTTTGTCCACGCTGCTTCAATCTGCAAGTTTCGAACAGTACTTGCAATGGATCACAAGAGACAAACAACTATCTCCTACTCTAATGGATTAGACAAAATCGATCTATCTGAGAAAGATTAAAACAAGCATAGACAAGTACATGTAAACACGTACTAGAAGGAAATAGGCCAAGTATATTGATGAGAAATTTAAAGAGATGCTTACAATCTTCAGATGATGTTGCAGCAACCTCTCCAATTCCTCCTCATCCAACCCCTTGCTCGAAAGATCCAC
>SNQJ01S0102516.1:4968-35436 GCA_010110895.2 Picea sitchensis
GCCAGAATTTTCTCCATATCGAACCAGTGGAGTCGCCAATCGATCCTCGAATCATGGATTCGCCAAGTGAACGATGCGCAACTTCAAGTGTGTCTGGTCCTTGTTCACCATCAAAGGCCAGATCTTAACATTGCCGTTACCCCAGGAAGCCTCTCAGGCAGAGAAAGCAGCCGCTGAAACCTTATCGAGAAATCTCCTTAGGGTCAGATTTCAGGTGTGCTAACAGTAGTCATAGCTGAAACAATGATGTGGAAACAATGGAGTCGCCATAGTGGAGTCGCCAGGTGCACAGTAGCAATCTTTAAGGGCTCCGATGTCTGATGCACTAAGACTACTCAATAGTAATGAATCCTCAACCAAATTAGTACCAACCCATCCTAGTTACTTTAGACCTCTATTTATACATTATAATATCTCACCGACAACCTTAGGTCAAGACCAAAGTGTCAAAACCCTAGATACAAAAACCCTAGGTCAACTTGACCCGTGTTTTCAGGGCTTCGCCAGCCTGTCTTTCCTTCCTTCTCGTGTGGTTCTCCAAAGCGTCCAATGGTGGATTTTTCTGCTTGTTGAGTTGTCCACGGTCCATCTTCCTTGATGATATGTCATCCTTGATCCCTACATCCAATGCCTTGCTTTCTCTTACTTCGCTCCTTCTTTTCTACTCTTTTTCTCACTTCGACCTAGTAACAGTAACTGTGTCTTCCGTGCAGCTCACATTTTGACTTTTCTTCCTTGATATTCACTTTCTTCCATAACCAAAGGTCAACAGCCCCCCAACACTCACCTGTGACTCATCCCGAGGCACTTCAGATCCGATCCCTCTGCTTTTCTTTGTCTTCAGACTGCGCGGGGCAGCCTACGCTTCCAGCTCTAGTTCTCCCTTCCTTCCTCGTGCAGACTATCCTTTTTGTGTCTGGTACCCAGTTTCAACTGCACCTGGTACCTAGACCATTTTCCTCATGCTTTTACTGAGAGTTGTGAGGCATTTGGTTGTCATAGTACAACTTCAGTCGGCTCCCGTTCATCAAACCTTAGTTCCATTCTCCATTCAATGTCTTCAACTGCGCAGCTCCTCCTTCTGTAACATGGGCGACCTCATATGGCCCAAGCCAATGCGTTCTAAACTTCCCAGGATGCTTCATGAACTTGCTGTTATATACCAGTACCAAATCACCTTGCTTAAATACCTTCTTCTTGATGTGTCTGTCGTGGTAGGCCTTCTCTCTTTCCTTCTGAACCTTCTAGTGAAATCCTGCAATGAATCGATCTTCTTCCATTTCAACTAGTTGCGCAAGCCTCTCTCGAACAATGCCAGTGTCATCCATATCTGTAAAGGCAACAATTCTTAGGATTGGTACCAAATATTCCATTGGGATGATGGCTTTGAGACCATAAACCAGTTTGAATGGAGTCTGCATTGTCATCTTCTTGCAAGTAGTTTTGTAGGCCCATAGTACTATTGGTACTCTTAAATCCCAGTCATCCCTATTCACACTGAAAATATTCATTAGCGCTATCTCCAAAATCTTGTTGAATGCTTTGACTATCCCATTCACTTGTGGATGGTAAGGTGTGCTCTTCTGATGATGAACTGTAAATTCCTCGGTCAAGGCTTCAATTGTTTTATTAATGAAATGTGTGCCTTGATCGCTCAGAAGGATCTTCGGGCATGCAAACCCAGTTATGATATCATCAAATATGAAGCTCACAGTTGTAGAGGCACTACAATCCTTAACTACTCTTACTTCGTCCCATCTGGTCAAGTACTCTATCGCAGTGATTATGTACCTTGCTCCTGTGTGCTTCCCTAGTGGATCAATAGGTCCCACGAAGTCAATGGCCCATTTTTAAAATGCTTGTAGGGTCAGTTGTGGTGCTAACAACATTTCATCTCTTCTGGATGGTTTCCCGACTCTTTGGAATACATCGCAGGCTCTGTAATAGTCCTTTGCATCTCTGTGTAAGGTAGGCCACCAAAGGCCAGTTCTAAGAACCTTCTGCGCAGTTGCTTTCCCTATGTAGTGTCCTCTTGCGATTCCTTCATGAGCTTCGACGAGGATCAATGGTTGCTCTGTCTCCATAACACACCTCCTCAGTATCTCATCAGGTCCCATATTATATATTTGTCCAACTATAAGTGAAAATTCAATAGCACACACTACTAGCTATTTCTTCTGGGTGATTGTATATTCACTAGGTGTCATTCCTGTTGACAAGAACTGGACTATTTCTGCAAAGTGGTCATCAATATTTCTAATGGCTAGAAACTGTGCATCCGATAGTGTATCCTCCAAACTAGTAGGCTCTTCTCTATGTTCCAACCTCGACAAGTAGTCAGGACCTTTGTTCATTCTTCCTGGCTTAACCACGATCTCAAAATCATATTCCTGAAATAGCATAAGCCATTGACATATTCTCCCCCCCAACATTGTCTTGTTGACTAGGTATTTCAACACAGAGTGATCAGTAAACATTTTAAAGTGTCCTCCCAACAAGTAGTGGTGGAACTTCTGCAGTGCATACACCATGGCTAACCCTTCTCTCTCAGTGGTGGTGTAATTAATCTTTGTTTTGGATAGTTTCTTGCTAGCAAAGGCTAACGGGTGGTCGATGTCTCTTATTCTTGGTTGTGCTAACACAACTCCTAATGCAATAGAAGATGAATTTACATGCACATGAAATTCCTTGCTCCAATCTGGGAAAACCAGAATAGATGCAGTAACCATTTTCTGTTTCAGTGTGTCGAAGCTTTGTTGCCATTCTTCTATCCAGTGAAATTGAAAGTCTTTCTTCAAGAGCTTCTCCATGGGTGTTGTAATCTGGGCATAGCCTTTAATGAACTTCCTGTAATATCCAGTGTGTCCCAGCACAGTGCGTAGCTGTTTGAATGAAGTAGGAGGGGGTAGATCAAATATGATGGCAATTTTAGATGGATCTACCAACAATCCTTGCTTGCATACAATATGACCTAACAACACTCCAAATGGTGAAAAAAAATGCACTTCTTCAGCTTTAAGGCAATCTGACACTGCCTACACTTGTCCAACATTAGCCTTAAACATTCGATATAATTTTTCAATAAACTAAAGACAGTCCAATCATCAAAGTATGCTTCTAGAAACTTATGTAGAAACTCCTTGAATGCTTCGACCACCACCCTGGAAAATATGGCTGGGGAATTATACAATCCAAACAACATTACTGTATATTAGCTCTCTTCTTACTTAGTTTTCTAGCCTTCTTTCTAGTGAGCTTCATCTTGGTATTCCTTTTTCCATTCTGATTCTTATCTTGTTTCGGCAGAGGAACTTCGCACTGTTGAGATTCTTGCCTAGAAATCAGGGGTAAAACCTCTTTTGTATTTGGAATAGGTACTTTGGTCTTCTGCAAATCTTCTTGTGTTCTTCCCACTTCGACATCCAAATCCATGGTTTTAAATAGCTTTGCTCGGTTCTCCTGTTCTTCAATCAAGTGTGTGATCCTCCTAGTCATGAAATCTTTTAACTCTTGCTTCTTTTGCTCTAAGATTTATTCTTCTTTCCCTCTGGCTTGATCTCCTTCAATCCAAGGTTTTCCTAGTAACATATCAAATGGAGCGTTGTTCTCAATAAATTTAACAACTTCAAATTTTTCCTCTGTCGAAGTTCCATTAGCATTCATAGATATCTGGGTAAGTCTTCCACATAGGGTTATCAACTTTCCTCTAAATAACCCTATTCCTCCCAATGAAGGAATCATAGCAGGCTTTCCAAGAATTTCCCAAGTTCTTTCTATCATGATATTCACTTGTGTTTCCTCATCCAGAACACAGTCAATGTCGAAGTCTCCTATTCTTACTTCAATGCATTCTTTTTCTTTGAAGATCTCTGATAAGATGATATGTCGGTGGTCATTCAGGGTTTCTTTCATCTGTAGCAATACTTTTTTTGATTCTTTCTAGGGTTCTTCCATAATCTCAATTGCTTGACCTTTATCATGGTCTTCTTGTCTCATATTCATCCTTTCAACCTTATCAATCATTCTAGGGCAATCCAAAACTTCATGGTCCATAGATTTGAAACAAAGACACCTAGGTCTTCTTCTAGGGCATTTCTTAGCCAGATGTCCCAATTTTATGCAAATGTAACAAAGGGTTAATCCTCTCTTTCTCTTAAATGATCCCTAGCCTTTCTTGTACTGCGCACTAGGATCATGGTAGCTAACCCGCAAAAAAATCTTTCTAGGATCCTGCATCCATTTGTTAGTCCAAACATTCTCTCTATGCATAGGTATAACATATCTTTCACTATTCTTATCAGATCTACTCATATCAAATCTTCATTCATCTATCAGTGCCTTAGTTTTCAAGATAGGACAAATATTATCAAACATACCTAGATCCATACTTTAGAAACAAAAATTTCCACTAATCTTATTTTCAACAGAGCACAAAGCTTCCAGATCTAAAAATTTTCACTATTCTTACCTTTATCAGAGCACAGAGCTTGCAGATCTTACCTCTTTTCTTCAGATCTGACCCTTCTTGGCACAGAGCTTCACAGATCAAGTAGAATACTATGCACTAGGGCGACAGATCTATGCACAAAGATTTCACAATTTCAGGTCAGATCTTCGCACAAAGCTTCCTTTTCCTCAGTTCCCAGCAATCACAGTTCCAGGTCTTGGTAACGGAACCATTTGTTGGTATAGGGGTAGACCCAGGGTTCAGCTCCAAGAGTGCACCAACAAGCCCTAACTATTGGCTCTTTCAGAAACACCTGCGAAGCAGATGCAGTCTCATCTGAAGTAGCTATGGGGGGGTTGTAGGACAAAGATGTCTATAACCAAAGGGAATACCAAGTGGATCTAGTACGAGAGCAATGCAACATTTATATATCACTTACCAGTTCAGATCTACTTCGTAGAAGTATATATCAGATCTAACATAGTATTGCAATAACAATATACCAAATGAAAAAGAACAGAGCATCGATCACACACACAACACAAGATATAGTTGGTTCACCCTCTCTCAAGGGCTACGTCCACAAAACTATGCTTTACAATATATTAAGATGAAGCATGCAGTTCTTGTCTGTGCTCTCAGCTAGCAGATATTCTTTCTTCTCCTCTCTATCTCTCCCCTTCCTGCACACCCAACTGCAGGCCTGATCTTCTCACCCAGCTGAAGATATTACAATAAAAGAAGGCTCTACACTCAACACTTCTCTCACACACAATAGTACTCACCCGATCACTCAATAGTAATGAATCCTCAACCAACTTAGTACCAACCCATCCCAGGTCCTTTAGACCTCTATTTATACATTACAATAGCTCACCGACAGCCTTAGGTCGATACCAAAGTGTCAAAACCCTAGATACAAAAACCCTAGGTGTCTAAAACCCTAGGTCAACTTGACCCGTGTTTCAGGGCTTCACCAGCCTGTCTTTCCTTCCTTCTCGCGTGGTGCTCCAAAGCGTCCAATGGTGGATTTTTAGACTTGCTGAGCTGACCATGATCCATCTTCCTTGCTGATTTTTCATCCTCGATCTCTACGTCCAATGCCTTGCTTTATCTTACTTCACTCCATCTTTTCTTCTCTTTTTCTCACTTCGACCCAGTAACAGTCACTATGTCTTCCGCGTAGTTCGCATTTTACCTTTTCTTCCTTGATCTTTGCTTTCTTCCATAACCAAGGGCCAACAAGTCCCATTCTGCATGGCTTTGCTATTCCAACGAGGTTCAAGTTCTGTAGATATGCCTCCTGCAAAGTCTTCCTTTTGTTTTCTGTAGCTTCCCGCAACTTAGCTTTTTTCCTAATGAGCTTCCTGGCCTTCTTTCCAGTGATCCGAACTTCTCTAAAAATTTCCGGAATCCTCTTTTTGTTCTTGTTCTTATCTTCTCCTAGTAAAGTGGCTTCCCACTGCTGATGTGCTCTTACAGATTCTGCGGTTAATTTCCCTTCTCTTGTTATTTCCAGGGTGGCTATACTTCTTTCTTGCATGGGCAGGTTCTTCAAGTCTTCCTGTGTTATTTCAACTTCAACAACTAATTCTCTTGCCATTTGTTGCTTTGACTTATCATCTTGTTCTTCTATTAGTCGCACTATTTTTCTAGCTATGAAGTCCCTTAGTTCTTTCTTTTTATGTTCTGTAGCTTCCTCCTCTGCTTTCCTTCTGATCTGATCCTTCTCAATCCAAGTCTTTCCTAATAAAAGTGGAAAAGGGGTGTTGTTCTCAATAAAATTAATGACTTCAAACTCTTCTTTAGTCGATGTTTCATGAGAAGTCATATGTACATTAGTAAATCTTACACATATGGTTATCATATTTTCTTTAAACAAGCCTATCCTTCCTAATGAAGGTACCATAGAAGGCTTTCCCAGAATTTCCCAAGTGATTTCTGGCATAATATTCACTTGTGTTTCTTCATCCAATACACAGTCTATGTCGAAGTCTTCAATTATTGTAACTATGCGTTATTTTTCTTTCAAGATATTTGACAAACTGACATCCTTGTGGTCACCCATTGCTTCTTTGAACTTTACTAACATAGTCTGAGATTTCTCTGATTCTTTCTCTTTAATATTCCCTAACATGCTCTTAGCCTCTTGACTTTCTTCAGAGTTTTCTTGTTTCATGTTCATCTTTTCAACTTTAGCAATCATCCTTGGGGAATCCTCAACCTCATGACCAATGTCTTTACAATAAAGACAAATAGGACTTGTACCAGGGAATTCCTTAGCAAGATGTCCCGACCTTCTGCAATTATAACACAATGTCAATCCTCTCTTTATTTTAAATGATCCCCAACCTCTCCTGTACTGCGCACTGGGATCACAGTGTTGGACCTACAATTTGCAAAAATTCTTTCTAGGTTCCTACATCCACTTATTAGTCCAAAAATTCTTTCTATGCATAGGGATAACATATCTTTCTATATTTATATCAAATTTATTCAAATAAAATCTTTTTTCTAACTGTGCCCTAGCTTTCAGATTAGAACAAAATCTATCAAACATACCTATATTCATACTTATCTTACCCTTACCAGAGCACAAAGCTTTAATTCCTACCTCTTTTCTTCATATCAGGTTTCTTTCTTAACATAGAGCTTCACAAGTCAAGTAGCATATTGCGCACTACAACAATAGATCTATGCACAAAGCTTTCTCTTTTCTTCAGTTCTCAACAATCACAGTTTCAGGTCCCGACAACATAACCATTTGTTGGCACAGGGGTAGACCCAGGGTTCAACGCTTCAACAACACACCAACAAAACCCTAATTACCGGCCCTTTCAACAACACCTACAAAGCAGATGAAGTCTCACTTGAGGTAGAGGCAGGGGGGTTGCAGGAAACAGGTGTCTACAACCAAGATGGGACACAGATCTATAATTATTATGCTTAGCAGAACACTTAGACAACAACATGCATTAATGCATGAGTTTCATTCACATTGTAGGTAAAACCCTTATTACAGAACATCACAGTAACAATAAAGATCAAGCACTTCCAATCACTTAGCACATAGCATTAGCTCAAATCTAGCATTCATTCATCTTTAAGCACTAAGCAACAACATCAGATGCATTCATTATACATTATAACGACAACACTAAGCAAATGAACAACATAAATCATAAATCACATTGCATGAAGCACATCAAGACATATGATATACATGGTTCACCCCAGTGTGGGGCTACGTCCACCAACTTATTCTTCTTCTTTATTAGTCTTCAATCTCTTTACATGCATCTGCTCCTATGCACAAATCCACATATCCAACTCCACAGAGGACAGGAGATCTGCGCGCAGCGTGCCAGATCCTCCTTCCCAAAATTAGGTCAAGGCACAAAGCCAACTCCTCAATAGCACAGAGCCTTACTTTACACAGTCTGTCGGCACAAAGCAACTTACAACCTCTTGCACTAAGCCAACTAGTCATGCACTAAGACAATCAGTAACTACTAGTACTTTCTACATTACATTCCTTCCTATATATACTTTTACAAAAGGGACTAAACATGGGTAAACCCATGAGCCAACATCCCATAACCCGTTACTTAAACCCTAAAACCCTTTGTTGGGTCCACAAGCTTGCAAAACAAGCGATATCCCACGATATCAGCTCAGCCTGGGTGCTCCATCTTCGACCAGCCTGTCGAAGTCCCAAAAGTGGTCAAACACAACCAATGTTTCCTCAAAACTTTGTCGAGGGCCAACACATATGCAATACTAGAATCGAAATGGGAGGTTATTTTGATATATTTCATAGTTGGATTACCAATGACATTAAGGAGACATGATTTGATATTGATAGTAGTAGGAACTCTGACCAAGAGTGCACATTTTATTCCCATGAAGACTACTTATCAAGCACGATAGATTGTGAGAGTGTTTATAAATGAGATAGTAAGGATAGATGGATTTCTGAAACAAATAATCAGATACAAGATTGGTATTTATAGGAAGGTTTTGGACATGTTTTCAAGAAGCACTAGGGACACAACTTAACTTTAGTATGAAATATACCCATAGATTGATGGACATATTGAAAGAACAAATTAGATATTGGAATAGATGTTGCAAATTTATGTGATGGACCAACAAAATAATTGGGAAGAATGCTTACTGCTTGTCGAATTTGTGTATAATAATAGCAATAACAGTTTGATTAAGATGGAACCATTTGAATTTTTGTATAGAAGATTGTGTAGAACACTTCTTAGTTAGGACATATTAGATGATAGAGTCTTGGTTGGAATAGAAGTAATTCAATAAATGGAGGAACAAATGAAGACAATTAAAGGAAGGTTAAATGAAGAGAATGATAGGCATAAAATCTATGTGTATGTGCATAGAATTGATAGAAAATATGAATTTGGGGATAAGGTATTGTTGTCGCGCAGTTGTAAGACCCTAGGTTCAAGTTATCTAACCAACAAAACCTTTCAGATGACTACCCTTTTGGCATCACCTGCATGTAGGAGAAGTCTCACCCGAGGCATCTACTGGGACTGCAGAAACCCAGTTTCTACAGGTGTGAGGGGATGTGAGGCCATTGACATGTTCCTTATTTCTTATTTATTGTGTGTACGATATTATGTGTATGTTATTCCTTGTTTACTTAGTAAAGTATTTTATGTAGTACCATTTTGACACAGATTGCAACATAATCCATTTACCATAACATCCATAACTATTGCGCAACAATCATATAGTAAACAGATCTACTCTAACATGCATAAACATATTATACATAAAAAATCACATGAGCACAACACATAGAGACACATAGTTAACGTGGTTCGCCCAATCCTTAGGCTACGTCCAAAACGACTGACTTATTTATTATTCTTCTGTAATCATTCTAGGCTTGCATACTACACTATAATAGATTCATCATATTATCAATCCTGACCCTGCCTAGCTACTTTGCAGAGCAAGCCTCTCTCTGCAACTCTCCTTACACACTCAGACATAGACTCTCCTCAACTCATCACCTACTGAACCAACCCCTATTATTTATGACCCACTACATATTTATACATGACAATTAGGGTTCAAAGCCCTATTCATTCATCCCCAAAACCCTATGAAAACTCACTATGACTCATTACAACTCATGTTGACTCATTGTTCGAGCGTGCTTTTCCTACATTTTTTGTATGCATGTTTCTTTTTCCTTACTAAATTTTTTTCTTCCTACTTTTGCACGTCTCTCTACTTTTGCATGCCAAATGTTTGTCCTTCATTTTCACCCGCTTTATCTCCTTGCTGTATTATCTTTCTTTATTATCTGCTAAGTATGATTTTACTGCACACTTTTATTATGAAATCACCTTTACTGTGCACTCCACTCCTGCCTTCTCTTATTTATTCTACTACTACACATATCCTCCATACTTAGTGTTGGCCCTTGGTTATGGAAGGAAGCAAATATCGAGGAAGAAAAGGTCAAACGCGAACTGTGCGGGAGACACAGTGACTGTCACTCGGTCGAAGTAAGCAAAAGAGAAGAAAAGCCAGAGCAAAGTACAGAGAAGCAAGCCGTTGGATGAGGAGATCAAGGAAGATAGATCAACAAGGAAGATGGATCGAGGACAACTCAGTAAGCAGAGAAAGCCACCATTGGATGCTTTGGAGCACTGCATGAGAAGGAAGGAAAGATAGGCTAGAGAAGCCCTGAAAAGGAGGGTCAAGTTGACCTAGGGTTTTAGACACCTAGGGTTTTGGGTAATTAGGGTTTTTAACACCTAGGTTTTGACCTAAGGTTGTCAGTGAGGGACTATAATTTATAAATAGAGGTTGAGAGGACCTAGGTCGGGTCGATACTAGTGTGGGGTATTGATATTGATTGTTGTTGATTGGGAGATTATTGTATTGTGAGAGAGAGGAGTGTTGAGAGTGAGAGCCATCTGGTATTGTAAGATCTTCAGCTGGGTGAGAAGATCAAGTCCTACAGCTGGGTGCGTAGGAAGGTGGGAGACAGAGAGAAGAAGGGAGAAGATCTGCTGACTAAGAGAGCAGATTAGAACTGTAAGATTTATCTTAATATATCATAAGCACAGTTCTATGGATGTAGCCCTAGAGAGAGGATGAACTACATATATTTTTTGTCGTATGTGTGATTGATACCTAGATCTCTGTCATTGTTATACTGTTATTTGCATTATTGTGTTAGATCAGATTTATTGTTGCGCAAGGTAGATCTAGTTGATAAGAGATATATGAATGTTGCATTATTGTTGTATTAGTTCCACTTGATATTCCCCTGGTTGTAGACATATCTATCCTACAACCCCCCTCTTAGTTGCTTCAGGTGAGACTACATCTGCTTCACAGGTGTTGCCGAAAGGGCCAATAGCTAGGACTTGTTGGTGTGCTCTTGGAGTGAACCCTAGGTCTGCCCCTGTGCCAACAAATGGTTATGTTTCCAGGACCAGAATCTGTGTAAGGGAATGTCAAGGTGGTTTCCATCGAAGACAGTGATTTAAAAGTGGATAGAGGATCAAGAAAGGGACTTTGTTGAATCCCAGAACCAGAACCCTAAACTAAGTACTGAAGATTGGCTACAAAGACACCTCTTCATCAACATTCACGAGATCTTCTTTGGAGGAATCCACCAGGAGTTGTTTGAGTGGTTGGCTAGGTTAGGCGATACCCAGTTCAAGATCAAATCTAGACCTCCTATGGTTTGGACACCAGCACTAATCCAGAAGGTCAAGAAAGTTGACAACGTTGTATCTAGAGCAGTAGATCATTGGTTTGATAGTACCATTGGAGGGTATATCACCAAATTTGTTGTTGATAGGGTAGAATCATATAGCCAAGCCAAGAGATACTTTTTCAAAAGACCTAGAGGAAAAATTTTGCACTTTCTGAAGCTGAGAATCAAGATGTTGTTGCATGAAAAGAACATCTTGAAGATACAGTAGATTGGTTGGACCTGAAAAGGATAATGTTCAGAAATTCAGACAGTGAAAACGACATAGAAGATGGACATACACGCAATGGAAGAGTATGAAGAGGGGTTCACCTTGAGAACTTGTTTAAGAAAAAATACGGAGAAGAGGGTTTCTACAGTGGAGAAGAGGTAGATCTAACCGAAGAAGAACATTTGAAACCCCCCAGAATAGAAGAAGGGGAAGCTGAATAACTTCACCAAAGCGAGCTAGAAACCTCATGAACTACGTAGAATACTAAATTAAGTAACATTAAACCTCTTGTTGTTTCAATAGCACCAAGCAACCAAAATATCTAGAACCACTAGAGTCTTCAGATTTTTGTTACTAGCAACTCAGTCTATACTCATACAGGAAGCTTAGGGAACTCTATGGAAGATGATATGAGGCTCCCTATCTTCAGGGGAGATGGATCTAAGGATCATGATCAACACTGGTTCCTGTGTGAGGCTGTGTGGAATATTAAAAGTATCACCGACAAAGCCATCAAGAGAACCTAGTTCATCACTATGCTAAGAGACCATGCGTTGAGATGGTACATGAAACTTGTCCAAGGACTGGCGCAGCCTAAGCCACTGAACGAGATCAAGAATGCGCTAATTGCAGAATTTAAGAAACCTAAGTCAAAGTCACAATGTATTACAGAGCTAAAAGAGATCAAACAAAAGGTAGCAAAACCTGTTTGGGAGTTCGACCAGAGATTCAAGACCCTAACAGGCCGATTAACTTTTCAGATCCCTGATGAATAGAACAAAGAATGGTTCATCACGGCGTTGTTACCACACATTAGAGTCCCTATGATGTAGCAGAAGATTGCATCGTAGGTAGAATCTTTGGAGATCTCCATGAAACTTGAATCAACACCTATGGGATAATCTATCCCGGGCATGAGCCAGATCTTGAGCCAACTGACTAGTTTGTCTCTGCAGGTTGAGGATATGAAGAAGGACAAGGGGAAGGACAAAAGAGAAGATATATGGTGTGTAAGATGCAGATCCGAAGGTCATGATAAGGAACATTGTCCCTTATTTCATGAGTATTTGGCCTCAGGAGCGCTGAGCCCCTTGAAGAAAGTTAACTTGCCCTGGTGCGATGTATGCAGAAATAGGCATCGCCCAGGTGAGTGTTATTACATGCAGAAGTATGTTCATACACCCACAAAATTGTATTGCACATTTTGTAAATCAGTGGGGCATGATGATCGAGATTGTAGAGATTACGATCTCATGCATGAGAGGTCGAGGGACATATACAAGATTCAAAGCGAAGTACAACAAGAAGGAAACACTTCGTAGTACAACTCTCCAGGGAGAGGAAACTTCAATCCTCATGGTGGATACAGAGGATGAGGACGAGGAGGAGGTATGGGCCAAGGCCGAGGAAAAATAATCTGTTATAATTGCGTGCAGCCGGGACACTTGGAAAGGGATTGTCAGAATCCTTGCATAACCTACAGTTATTGTAACTCTTTCGAGCATATTATATAAGAATTCCCTGTGCTGCTGGATAAGCTTCAGGAAAGACAAGGACCCCAGCATAACCCACAAGTGCAATTGATATATGTCAAACCACGCGGAACAGACCCTAGAAAGACGAGGACCCCAACATAACCCACAAGTGCAACTGATATATGTCGAACCATGCAGAACAGACCGTAGAGTCATTGTTATTACTCGAGGAGGTGATTCTACAGGAGAAGATAGAACAACCCAAAGAAAGATCGCAGAAGAGTCAGGTATCAGGAAAGCTGTGGAGAAGACTCAAGCTTTTGATGCAAGGAAAGAAAGACAAATCTTAGAGGAAGCAAGACAGGAGTTCAAGGGGACCAAGGATCCTCATCTAAAACATGACCAGAAATAAAAGAGTATGGAATGCCTCAAGAATTTGATCAATCGGCTTCACTGAAAGAAGGAAAAGAGGTAAGTAAACTCATCGAATTTTTGTATGCTTGTCTTAAGTTAATTCGGGATGAGAATGTTGTGCAAGAGTTACAAAACCTAATCAGGCAATATGAGCTAGGAAAGTTAGACCCCTTACTGAATAGGGCAGTACACCAGATTGGTAAGAAGAGAAGAACAAACAAATAATTACATTTGAATGCTCAAATAGGAGAGTATGATATAGACTATGTGGTCCTCGACTTAGGGTCAGAGGTCAATGTCATGACGAAGCAAACTTGGGCACTAATGGGAAAACCTAAGTTGATCTATTCCCCTATTAGGCTTAGAATGGCTAATCAGCAAGTTGTCAGCCCATTTGGACGATTGGAGCATGTCCCTGTGGACATCGACGGAGTTAGGACCTTTGCAAATTTTGAGGTAATCGAAATTGTTGATGATAATTTCCCTTACCCTTCATTGCTAGGAATTGATTGGTCCTTCGACAATTCTACTGTTGTTTATTTAAATAAAATACACATGAAATTTGAAAGAGATCTCCTTAGGGTCATTGCACCCTTAGATCCAGATGAGGGTCCGTGATATACAGATCCCATCAGAGAATAAGACCACACATATGAGTTGGAAAACATATATAAATTAACAGCTAGACAACAGGATTATATCAACCCTACTGCCGATGGAAATCTGAGTTGGCGAAGTGACATCGTGTGTTCATTAGATTCAAAAGAAGCGTTGGAGAACTAGCAAAACCAGATGTATGAAGTATCCACAAGGATATTTTCTCGACTAACCAGAGAAGTTCGTTGGATTGATACAACAATAAGTAACTTGCCTACCTTTGATGGTCTGAACCCTCTAGAAGCCTTCCTCTCAGATTTTGAAACAAGTTTACTAGCACAATAGATGTTGTTGGATATGGACGAGGCCCTGAAATCTACACCAACAATATGGTGGGGGATGCACAAAAGCAATATTACAGACTAGACACAATGCTAAACCTTGATGACAACGCGGTTCTCAGCAAAAGTAGGAAGCTGTGAAGTGAGGTACATAGGTCGAAGCTGCCCAAAGGACCATGTGAGAATATTTGAAGAAGCCTAGAGAGACATTCCTTGAGAACAATGGGTACACAACTTCATTAACATGCTGGACACGACCCCTATTAACTGGTACCTTCAAGTGGAGCTGCGCCTCATCACTACAGATTGGGAAGGTATGCTTTAGAATTTTGTAACCACCTTTTTGTTTGAAAGTGAATTTCCTTCAGTAGATCAAGCAGTACATATTGTGAGGAAAAAATTATTTAAGGAGGCATCCAGCCTCCCTTTGGAGCAAGAAGAGGATGAATGGACTGTGCCATTCCAGAAACTACAAGGATTTTACAACATTAATGCTGACGCAGATGAAGATCTGAGGAAGGTAAACATCACTGAGACAGAAGGCCACATGGATGTGGAAGGACCAAGAGTTGAGTTGTCATTCATTGGACAACCGATCAAGATAAAGAAAGTCAATATTGGGACAGAGGAGACACCAAAGCTTGCCAATGTCAGAGATTACTGGGATGTTGCTACCATTGACAAAATTACAGAATTACTGCATGAGTATCATGACTTGTTTCTGACCAAGTTCACTGATATGAAGGGTATCAAAGGACCTATGGGAGAGATCAGAATACCGTTGAAACCAAATGCGAAGCCAGTCAAGCAAAGACCCTACAGATTGAACCTGAAATATAAGGAAAAAGTGAATATTGAGCTCGATATAATGTTAGAAGCAGGGATTATTGAACCTGTCGAAGAGTCAAAGTGGATCAACCCTATGGTGGTGCAAGACAATAAGACAAGAGAGATCAAGATCTGCATAGATCTCAGGAAGCTGAATGATGCTTGTTTGCATGATCCTTTCCCTACACCATTCACAGACGAAGTATTGGATAACGTGGGAGGCCAGGAAGTATATTCTTTTACAGATGGATTTTATGGATACCATCAAATCCAGATTGCCAAGGAGGACTGCCACAAGACCACATTTGCCACATAATGGGGATCCTACCGATACACAGTGATGCCATTTGGACTGAAGAATGCCCCAACCATCTTCTCCAGGGTGGTGGTCGAAGCGTTCAAAGAATTTTTGCATAAGTTTTTAGAAGCCTATTTCGATGACTGAACTATTTTTAGTTTGTTGTAAAATCATATTGAATGTCTAAGACTAATGTTGGACAAATGCAAGCAGTGTCAAATTGCTTTAAATTTGAAGAAGTGCATCTTCTTCTCACCATTTGGAGTATTATTAGGACATATTGTATGCAAGCAAGGATTGTTGGTTGATCCATCAAAAATTGCAATTATAGTCGACTTACCGCCTCCTACTTCAGTCAAACAACTGCGCACTGCGCTAGGACATACTAGATATTACAGGAAATTTATTAAAGGATATGCTCAGATTACTGCGCCAATGGAGAAGTTATTAAAGAAAGACTGTCAGTGTGGTTGGACAGACGAATGCTAGTAGAGCTTCGACACACTGAAACAAAACATGGTGACTATGCCCATTCTGGTCTTTCCAGACTAGAGCAGAGAATTTCATGTCCATGTCGATGCGTCTTCTATTTCATTAGGATCAGTATTGGCACAACCTGGAGAAGGGGAGATCGACCATCCATTAACATTTTCCAACAGAAAGCTATCTACAGTTGAAATCAATTACACTACTATAGAGAGAGAAGGATTATCGATGGTGTACGTGCTGCAAAAATTCTGCCATTACATACTAGGAGGACACTTTAAAATTTTTATTGATCACTCTGCGTCGAAGTACCTAGTCAACAAGCCAGTGTTGGGGGGGAGAATATGCATATGGTTTCTCCTGTTTCAAGGATACGATTTTAAGATCATATTCAAACCAGGAAGAATGAACAAGGGACCTGACCACCTGTCGAGGTTGTAACATGGCGAAGAACCCACTAATCTGGAGGATACACTACCGGATGCACATCTACTTACCATTAGGAATATGGATGACCACTTCACAGACATAGTCCAATTCCTGTCAACAGGAATGGCTCCAAGTGAGTATACAATTTCCCAGAAGAAACAACTAGTGGTGCGCATTGCAGAATTTTCACTGATAGTTGGTCAACTACATAAGATGGGACCTGATCAGATACTAAGAAGATGTGTGATGGAGGCAGAGCACCCACTGATCCTTGTAGAAGAAAATGAAGGCATCACAGGAGGACATTACGCAGGGAAAGCAACTACGCAGAAGGTTCTGCAAGCTGAACTTTGGTGGCCTACATTACACAAAGATGCTAAAGAGTATGCCAGAGCATGCGATGTATGGCAAAGAATTGGAAAACCATCCTGAAGAGATGAAATTCCATTAGCACCGCAGATGACCCTACAAGAATTTGAAAAGTGGGCCATTGACTTCGTGGGACCTATAAACCCACCAGGGAAGCGCACAAGAGCAAGGTACATTATCACTGCGACAAAATACCTGACTAGATGGACCGAAGCAAGAGCAGTCAAGGACTATAGTGAAACTATAGCTGTGCGTTTTATATTTTATGACATAATAACTAGGTTTGGATGCCCTAAGGCCCTTATGAGTGATCAAGGTACACACTTCATCAATAATACAGTTGAAGCCTTGACTGAAGAATTTGCAGTCACCATCAGAAGAGTACACCTTACCATCCACAAGCAAATAGAACAATTGAATCATTCAAAAAGATATTGGAGACAACATTGACAAAGAATTGCAGTGTGAACACGGATGACTGGGATTTAAGAGTACCAGTCGTACTCTGGGCTTATAGAACCACTTGCAAGAAATTAACAATGCAGACCCCTTTCAAGTTGGTTTATGGTCTCGAAGCTATTGTCCCGATGGAGTACTTGGTACCAAGTTTAAGAATTGCTACATTTATAGACATGGATGATACTGACACTGTTCGTGAGAGGCTTGCCCAGCTGGTTGAACTAGAAGAAGACAGATTTATTGTGGGATTCCATCAATAGGTACAGAAGGAAAGAGAGAAGGCCTATCATAATAGATACATCAAGAAGAAGGCATTTAAGCAAGGTGATTTAGTACTGGTGTATGACAGTAAATTTATAAGACATCTAGGGAAGTTCAGAACACACTGGCTTGGACCATATGAGATAGCCTATGTTACGGAAGGAGGAGCTATGCAACTGAAGACATTGAAGGGAGAATGGAAAGAAGGATTAGTGAATGGGAGTCGGCTGAAGTTGTATTATGACAACCAACTGCTTCATAACTCTCAGTAAAAGAAAGGAGAAAAGGGTCTAAGTACCAGGTGCAGTTGAAACTGGGTACCAGACACGGAAAAGATAGTCTGCATAAGGAGGGGAAGGAGGCATAAAGCATAAAGCAAAGGCTACACTGCACAATCCAAATTCGAAGTGAAACAGAAGGATCAGATCTGAAGTGCATTAGAATGATTCATAGGTGAGTGTTGGGGGATTGTTGGCCCTTGGTTATGGAAGGAAGCAAAGATTGAGGAAGAAAAGGCCAAACACGAACTGTGCGGGAGACACAGTGACTGTCACTGGGTCGAAGTAAGCAAAGAGAAGAAAAGCCAGAGTGAAGTATGGAGAAGAAAGTCGTTGGATGAGGAGATCGAAGATGACAGATCAACAAGGAAGATGGATCGAGGAAAACTCAGCAAGTAGAGAAAGCCACCATTAGATGCTTTGGAGCACCGCACGAGAAGGAAGGAAAGATAGGCTGGAGAAGCCCTGAAAAGGCGGGTCAATTTGACCTAGGGTTCAAACACCTAGGGTTTTGGGTAATTAGGGCTTTTAACACCTAGGTTTCGACCTAAGGTTGTCGGTGAGGGACTATAATGTATAAATAGAGGTTGAGAGGACCTAGATCGGGTTGGTAGTAGTGTGGGGTATTGATATTGATTATTGTTGATTGGGAGATTATTGTATTGTGAGAGAGAGGAGTGTTGAGAGTGATATCCTTCTGGTATTGTAAGATCTTCAGCTGGGTGCGAAGATCAAGTCCTGCAGTTGGGTGCATAGGAAGGTGGGAGACATAGAGGAAAAGAGAGAAGATCCACTGACTAAGAGCGCAGATCAGAATTGTAAGCTTTATCTTAATATATCATAAGCACAGTTCTGTGGACATAGCCCTAGAGAGAGGGTGAACCACGTATATTTTGTGTCATATGTGTGATTGATGCCTGGATCTCTATCATTGTTATACTGTTATTTGCATTATTTTGTTAGATTAGATTTATTGTTGCTCAGGGTAGATCTAGCTGATAAGAGATATATGAATGTTGCATTATTGTTGTATTAGTTCCACTTGATATTCCCCTGGTTATAGACATATATGTCATGCAACCCCCCTCTTAGTTGCTTCAGGTGAGACTACATCTGCTTTGTAGGTGTTGTTGAAAGGGCCAGTAGCTAGGGGTGTGCTCTTGGAGTGAACCTTGGGTCTGCCCCTGTGCCAACACTTAGGATTTTTCCCAAAATTGCATCCAAAATGCCTGTCCAATAGGCCCCCAACACTCACCTATGGATTTTCCCGAACCACTCAGGATTGTTGCGTCACACTCTTCCATGCCTCCTTCATCTTTTGGAGAGTTTCCCTTGCTCTCATGACTTCTTTTGTTACTTCTTCTTCTTTTGAAAAAATTTCATCCATGAATTGCACAGTCAAAATCGTGATTTTATCCTCCGTTTTGTGTGTTTCTTGCTTGGTCGTGCCCTGTGCAGTGGCCAATTCCCCTATTACCCTGAGTGCTTTGTTTTGCAGGGGTTCCAATTTCTACGCAATCTTCTTTTTCTCTGCCCCCATCTTCTCTACTTCGTTGTATATCTATCTATTTGCAAGGATGGTCGTCATATGTTCAATGGGTGGTAGAGTGTTGATGCTTTCATTTGTTTTCTGGGCTTGATCCTGTGCGTTTTTTATTCTATCCTCGAACTCCTTCAACTCTGGATTCATCGTGAGATATGTCCAAATCTGCATACTCTCATCACACAACCTCACATGCTCCTGGTGTAGACTCTTAATATTTTCCACTGAGGTTGTTGTTATCCTTTCTCTTTGCTCTCTACTCATGAGATGTCCTTGGCATGGTGCACGATTCCAAGTCTTCGATCTTGGTGTGAAATCCTTTAATGACTTCATTGATTCTTGAGACTTGTTCGTCCATGGTATCCTCCACTACTATTGGCACTTTCGAGATCTCCTTGTAAAGTTTTTGGACGATCATCTATATTTTCTCTACCATTTGATTGGCCTCATTCTTCTCTTTTAGTGCTCTCTTGGCCTTCTCCTCGACCTCACTCTTCTCCTTCAATGTCCTTTCAAATTTTCCCTCAACCTCGCTCTTCTCCTATACAATGGTTGTACACCTTTGTTGCATTTATATCTTCTTTTCCATCACCTTGGTTAATGCTCTACATGTTATCTCTACGCAGAACCTTATCTCCTGCATAATAACGACCTACAAGCTCTGTAGTACTGTTGTGGGCATCCAAGAAAAGACTAAGTCCAGATGACTTAGTGCTTACACCTGCTCTTGTAGTTCTTGCGTCAGGAACTTGATTGTATATGTTGTGATCTTCAACACTCTGTGCCCAATTGCTAACTCTAACAGTAATGAAGTGGTAGCCCCCGCTTCCTCAATCAGGCTCATTGATGGTCCTTCACCCGAGCCTCTCTCGGGTGTTATATGCACTATCTCCAATAGTTTTTGTATCATCATCAACTATTCCTGCACCTTCTAGTGCATTTCATCTTGTTTCCATCATGATTCTTCAATTGTCTCCTCTGCGACATCGCACACTTGATATTCGATTCTATATATGTCGTCGTCTATCCAAGTATAGACAAGCGATACTTTGTGGGATTTCATATTATTGCACACATATATGGTTGGACCCTTCCCCTTATCTTTTCTTTTGTCCCCTACTCTTGGGACTATTTGTTGCATGTCTTATGTTGATGGTCCTGTCTTCGACACACTCCCTGCACTGTTGCGTCACCCATTTACAGGTCCCTCGTTTAGTTCTTCCTCATTGTCTTGTTCTTATTCTTTGTTAGGGTGCTCCATTTGTTCCTATAGAACTTTCCATTCTTCCTCCTAGTCATTAGAAATCAGGCATACATCGTCCGCTTTCAACTTGTAGCTTGTTGGCAACCACTATCACGCAGGGTATATTTTGTCTTGGATGTACATGTGGTGCATCCCTACTTTAAAGCACGCAATATCCTGGTAAGTCTCCATATTCTGGGCAGTGATGCGTGGTATATGCATTATGATATGTCTAATTTCTTCAAGATATACATTGAATGTGGCATTGTTATCTAGTTGTCTCCTCTGATTTTTCGTATTCCATAGATTCACATATCGCGTAGTTTCATTACCTTTGTGTGATGTTTTAAAAAGCTGGCAATTATCGGGCTCCTTCCAGCTAACTAGTGCAATCATTAAGAGAAGACAGACATAATGAAATTATGTTCTTTTCTCATGGGCTTCTGTGCAATCCACCAAAAATTGATTAAAAAAAAATGTGGCCCAGATCATCTGAACCCCCTCTAAGCACTTTTCCACAGTGGTGATCACTGCGGCCGACACCTCATCCTTGCAAAATTTCCTTATTAATTTGTAGGCCAATACCTGCACCTCAAATCACACAACATCATCACTTATGTTCACGACATCCAACCCTCTCTTCCCTATGAAGGTGTGGAACTTATCCTTCATAGTTTTCGATAATGCTTTCCCCCTCTATTTGTTTGTGAATAATGTTTTCGGACCCTCCCTATCTTTCAACAAGCCCGCGATTCACACAATTAGTTGTGTATCAATAGATATTGGTGGATTTAGCCATAAAGTTCCTTCGTGGATGCAACTCAACAACATTTTGATGCAGGCGTTTACTTCTTGGCCTCTGCCAAAATGTGGGATATCCAACAAATTCAATATTCCTTATTTATCTAGTCCTGTCACCCAACTATGTGGCTCGAGCAGGATTGAACCTGTCCTTGGTACAATTTTGGCACACAAATATTTCTCCCGTGCCATCTCAAGAAAATTATGTACATATGTTATGTTGTGGTCTGCAAACTTCAAAGCAACGACCTTTCCTAGCATGTCCGCTTCGAAAATGACACTAGGTGGTATTTCTGGTGTGACCAACGAGTACTTTCCATCTACGTGTAATCTAACCCGTGGCGTGGTGTCCTTTATTGGTGGTATGTAGTCCTTGTGAAATCTCGGCAGTGAAGCCAAAGATCCCCGTGTTTCCATGAACTCTGGTGTGACCGTTGGTCATTTTGTTTTCTTACGTGTTGCGACTGTTGGTGCCCCAAATTTTTTTGGTGCCATTGTTTTCTGCGACTAATTTCTTTAACTACCCTGTGTCATTTCTGGTTCAGATCTGGTCTTCTCTATATTCTCACAACTCCTTATCAAATGAAAATAACCATTCCTTGTCGGGACCTTATGCGCTTTTATAACCCTTCTACAATTGCGTAATTTCCTTCGCGCCTCAAGTAAGTGTTGAATCTAGTCAGAGCATGGAATAAATACTTGCCTTACTATGGCATTAATGCTAAATCCTTCACCAGATTATTCCTTTGATCTGCAGTCTGTCAGGATCCTCAGTGGTGCCTTCTATTTATGACTATGCCTCTCTAGGACATTTCATCATTACTTCTTTTTAACTTTCGTTTTCAGGCACTTAACTGCCTTTGCATTTTTTCTATTATCTGCATGATACTCCTTTTTTCTGTGTAGGTCTTGTTTCTTTATTTCCCATACTTCTTCCTGTCTACCTTTGTTTTTCTTCTTGTTTTTCCACTTTTTATTTGTTTTCTTGTTTTTCTACTTTTTAGGTGTTTTCTTCTTTTTTCTACTTTTTGTTTGTTTTTCTGTATTTTACCTCCCTACTATAGTAAAATTACAATGATACATGTGTTCTTGTGCAACTCATATTAATGTGTGGTCGGTCGACGATCTCTATATAGTTTTAGCCGACTTCCATTCACCAATCCTCCCAAGACTTCTCCATTCAGTGTTTCCAATCGCGCAACACCTATCTCCATCATATACTTAATCACATATGGTCCTAACCAATGCATTTGGATGTTGCATAAATTTTTGTCATATAACAATACTAGATCTCCTACTTGGAATCCTAAATTTGTTGTCATAAATTTCATGCCTTCTGAACTTGTTGATGGAATCCTGTAAGAAATCGGTCTTCTTTAAGTTGTAGCAACTATGTTCCTCTACTGCGCCAGAGTCTGTAGGATCAGTTATAGTTGCCACATGTAGACTAGGTACAATAAACTCCATGGACATTATTGCTTCTTGTCCATATACCAATTTGAAAGGTGTATGTCCTGTCATATTTTTGGTTGTCGTCCTATATGCCCATAAGACTACAGGAACTCTTAAGTCCTAATCATATTTCCCTACATTTTAGATCTTTGTCAGTGCATTCTCCAGTATTTTATTAAAGGCTTCTACATGAAATTCATTTCCCCAATATGGAAATATCAAAATCGGGGCGGTCACTAATTTCTGCTTCAATGTATCCAAAGCTTTCTAATATTCTTCATTCCATTGGAACTTATCTTCTTTTTTCAACAACTTCTCCATAGGTGTTGTAATCTGCACATACCTATTAAAAAACTTCCTATAATATCATGTATGACCCAAAGTTGCTCTCAACTTTCTGACTGATTAGGTGGTTGTAAATCCAAAATCACTGCAATCTTGGCAAGATCCACTAATAATCCTTGCTTACATACCACATGACCCAACAAAATTCCAAAAGGTGCGCATAAAATACATTTCTTCAAATTCAGTGAAATCTAACATTGTTTACACCTATCCAACATTAACCTGAGTACTTATATATTGTCCTTCAATAAACTAAATACGTTCCAATCATCTAAGTAAAATCCAAGGAACTTATGAATGGACTCCTTAAAGGATGTGACAACTACTGTGGAAAAAACTGTAGGTTTATTCTTCAACCCAAAATGCGTCACTGTATACTGATAACTTCCCCATTCCATCACAAAGGTAGTTTTATTCCTATATTCCTATGCAATTTTAATCTGATGATATCCTGAGAATCCATCTGTAAAAGAGTATGTCTCTTTCCCTCCTACATTCTCTAGCACTTCATCTGTGAATGGTGTTAGAAATGGATCATGCATACATGCATCAATCAACTTCCTTATGTCTACACATATCTTGATTCCCCATGTTTTCTTATCTTTCACCACCATTGGACTTATCCATTATGATTCCTCGACTGGTTCAATAATTCCTACTTCTATCCATGCTTCTAGCATGTAGTCTTTCTTTGTCTTTACCTTCTCTTTATATCTCAGATTCAGTCTATAGGGTCTTTGTCTTACCGGCTTAGCACTTGGTTTCAAAGGGATCTTCATTTCTCCTAATTCACCAACTATTCTCTTCATCTCCGAGAATGTGGTTGCGAATAGATCACGATACTCACACAATAAATCTGCAATCTTCTCCATAGTTTCATCGTTCTAGTAATCACCTATTTGCACAAACTTTGGGTTTTCTTTTATCCCAATATTTACCTTTCGTGTCTTCAATGGTTGTGCATATGTAGTAGATTCAAGATCTGGTCATTCTACTATGCGTTCCCCCTCTGTTTCAGGTACTTGTATATTCATGGGATCCTCCTCGTTTGGTTCTTCTTTAGCAACATTGTAACATTCTAGTAGATCATGAATAGTCATCGAAGCTCTCTGCGCACTACAGACAAATACTACCTCCATTGCCCCTTCTTCCAAAAATATCTTGGTTCTAATGGCCTGCAAGGTTGTATCTAGTAATGGAGATTCACGTTTGAAAGTAAATGTTAACTTAAACCTTTGAATTAGTTGATCCCAATTCCCTGTCTCTTTGTGCATTTCTAGTTCCAGGTACCAATTCTTAGGAATTATATCTAGCGTATGTATGAACCTATGTGTCCATTTCTCCTTTGGTAGTGAACCCTGTGTCTTTTGACATTGCACAATGTGCCATATTAGATCACCTTCCCCTATAAACTTCTACACAATATACTCCTCTTTGGTACTGAATCTAATTTGCATCAATATTCTACACTACTTCCAGTCATTGATTCCTTCCTTTTGTGCAACCCACCACTTGGATGGAGTGGCTTTCAAGATCACATCTAGTGCCAACAATCGTTGTTATTCAAGTATCTGCAACTCAAAAATTTGTACAAAATTTTCTATATCAGTCAACCCATCATACTTGGGCAGGTCACATAACTCTATTCCAATCTAGGGCAATGATCGAGTAATGCAGGAACACCACCTCATTGATACTTCATGCATCCTCCTCTGCCAATGTACTAGACCTTCCTTTGAGTCTGACACACATGAGCTAATGCTTCTCCAAGTAAGTGCACCACCTGTGGTGGGGTTAACATAGTCATCCATTTTTGCAGTCATGTTATACAAGTTTTCAACTCCATTCCATTTCATTGGTTCTATATACCTCTTACCTTCGGTCGGATCCAACAACGCAGTAACCTTCAAGTCCCCTACCTCGAAGATCATTTCCCTCTTCTTTATATTAATGATCACCTAATTTTCAAAGGCCCATTCTAACCCCATTAGTGTTGGATATGGATGACTATCATCCAAAATTTCGATAACTTTGAAATCTTCTAATACACTACGCACCACATCTATTTTCATAAGTACCCCTATAAATCAACCAATTGGTACTATCTTGTGCTGGATTTCCAGTCTTAGTTGAACAAGAGACCAAATCAACTTGGGTTTCCCCATCATTTCCCATGTTTTATTTGGTAATAAATTTACATCAGAACCCAAGTCTAAGATGACATTGTCCACATCGTATTCTACAATATGCACACTTAGTTTGAACTCTCTATTGGTCCTCTTCTTGCGCAACACCTGATTTACTACCCTTTGTGCAATAGGAAATTTCCTTTCTTGTGTGCAATGATCAATCATTTACATAATGCATTCAACGCAATTTTACCTTTCATTAATTCTAAAAAAAAAAATCAGGAATTCTCTTAAAGTACTTACCTTTTCAAATGACTGATATGGGATAGTACGATCATAAGTTGGAGGCATATCAACCACTGGAGGTGAATATGATGTCGATGCTACCCAATATGGTCCTAACATCTCCTTTCGTGCATGCTTGTATGTCTCTTTTTCTTGTTGTGGGTAAAACGTCGGCATAGGCCCTATTGATTTCTTCACCCATTGCTCCACCTATCTTCCTCAAATCATCGTGTAGACTCCTGTTCTAGCTTCCCCACGCATGGAAACTGCTATTTTGGTTCCTTTGTATCGTATCTCTGCTGATATATTTTGGAAGTTCTGATTCAGATTTTGATTTTGATTCCCTCTTGCCTGCCACTTCGCCAGTACTTGAGGATAATCTTCTTTCACATGGTACAATGCTCTACATTATGTGTAGGTTGTATAGGGATTTGGGTAGTCACGAGCTAAGTTCCCTAGTTGGTTACAATTGTAACATATTATGGGTCCTCTTCCTCCTCTGCCAAAATTTCATCTTCCTTGACCTCTGCCAAATGATCCTCAGTTTCCTTGACTAAAGCCTCTTTGATTGTTATACTAAGGGCCTCCTCCTTCTATCGCAATATTTTACCCCTGAATCCTATACATATATGAAGTGTTCTCTCTCATCAAATCGAATGCACGACAATCCTTTCCTTCATTCCCTACTGATTTTCAAAACGTACATAACAAGTTTCTCAACTTACTCTGGTCTTTCTGTAGCAATGGACAATCAGTCAGATTATGTCCCCATTTCTTACATATTTCATAGCACCCTCTTCTTGGTAATGGATTTGGTGCTCCAATTTCCAAATATTGCACAAAGACGGGGCATTCATCCTTATGGTGGCCTTCTGTCCTACACTTGGTACACCAGACCTATTCCTGATTTTCCTTCCCTTTTGTAAGCTCTTCCAATTGAATGGTTAAGGAAACTAATTTTTTCTGGGCCTATACCATTCCCCCACCATCTCCTACAGGAGATGCTTCTAGCTTCATTGTTATCTCCAAAGCTTCAGGCTATGACGTAACCTTTTGTTGTATCAATGGACCTTGAATATGTGGCAATAGCCCTACAACAAACCATTCCCTGTGTTGTTGATCGGGAATTTGGAAAGTTAACCTGCCCATCACATCCTTGAATATATGATCAAAGTCCCATACTGACTCATTCTGTACCTGTTTGATTTCCTTCAATTCTGTAATGTATTGCAACTCAAATTTTGGCTTTTTGAACTCTTTCAACAATTCTTGTGTAATTTATGCTAAAGTCCTTGCTTGTCCTATAGGTGTTGTACTTTGCAGCTTCATGTACCATACTAGTGTGCAGCCTCTAAAGGTTGTTTCCAACTACATAATATTCACAACCTCGTCTTGGACATTCTTTGCAGCCCAAATTGTCTCACATACAAATAGATGTTGTTCTGGATCCTTCGACCCAACTCCTTGGAACTCAGGTAGTCTCAATGTGTGGCCTAATCCTGCCATACTATTTTGCGTAGTACCCCCTCTTGGCGATGTTGGTTTACTCTGACCTGATGCATTGTTTCCACTACTCTGACTTGATGCACTACTCCCACTACTTTGACTACTACTATTCTAACTTCCTCTACTGAGTATAAGTACTTTTGAAAAATCCTCAATTGTTACCTCAGATCTTGGTGATGCACATGGGGTCATGGATTCAACACAGGATTTCTATTCTCTTTTCTGGAAAATTCGCATTCCTTCCTTTCTAGCCATTAGGTGATCTCTTTCTTAGTTGGCCTCCAAAAAATTCCCTTAACTACATATTCTGAGTCCCGACAACAGAACCATTTGTTGGCGTGCAGTTGTAATACCCTAGGTTCAAGTTATCTAATCAACAAAACCATTTAGATATCGACCCTTTCGGAATCACTTGCATGCAGATGAAGTCTCACCCAAGGTATCTACTGGGACTGTAGGAACCGAGTTTCTACAGGTGTAAGGGGATGTAAGTCCATTGACATGTTCCTTATTTCTTATTTACTATGTGCGCGATATTCTATGTTTGGTATTCCTTGTTTACTTAGTAAATTATTTTATGTGGTACCATTGTGACGTAGATTGCAATGTAAGCCATTTACCATAACATCCATAAATATTGTGCAACAATCATATAGAAAACAGATCTACTCTAACACACATAAACATATTACCCATAAACAATCACATGAGCACAACATATAGAGACACATAGTTAATGTGGTTCACCCAATCCTTGGGCTATGTCCACAATGACTGGCTTCTTTATTATGCTTCTGTAATAATTTCAGGCTTGTGCACTGCACTACAATAGATTCATCAGATTATCAATCCCCACCCTACCTAGCCTCTTTGCAGTGCAAGCCTCTCTTTGCAACTCTCCTTACACACTCAAACATAGACCCTCCTTCTCAACCCATCACCTATTGAACCAACCCTTATTCTTCTCGACCCATTACATATTTATAAATGGAAATTAGGGTTCAAAAATCTATTTGTTCATCCCCAAAACCCTATGACAACTCATGTTGACTCATTGTTCGGGCATGCTTTTCCTTCTTTTTCCATCTGCATGCTGCTTTTTCCTTCCCAACTATTGTTCTTCCTGATTTTGCGTGTCTCTTTGCTTTTGCATGTCGAACTGTTGTCCTTCCTTTTTTCCCACTTTATCTCATTGATTTATTCTCTGCTAAGTATTCTTTTATTGCGCACTTTGATCCTGAAAGCACCTTTATTGTGCACTCTGCTCCTGCCTTCTCTTCTTTCTTCTGTTGTTGTGCATCTCCTCCATACTTAGGATTTTTCCCAAAAAATCATCCAAAATGTTTGTCCAACGGGTATTCTTGTGGGTGAGATTGCAAAAGAGCTCGATTAAGTTTGGAAAATAAGTGAAGTTGTCGCCACATTATGTAGGACCTTTTGAAGTTTTAGAAAGAAAGGGACAAATTGCATATTTTTTTGCATTGCTAGCATGATTATATTGTATACATGATGTCTTTCATGTTTTTCTATCATGTCATTATATTTTCAACCCTTCACATGTTATTGATATGAGTTATTTGTAGATGTTGGATGAGGTGGACCTAATGGTTGAACCAATCCCCATTTTGGATAGATGCACTTGACAACTTCAACGTTTATTGGTAGACAAGGTAAATGTCCAGTGAGATAGCCATAGTCCCAGTTCCACTACTTGAAAGGACGAAGTTGATATGCATCAACAGTTTCCATATTTGTTTTAGAACTTTGGGATGAAGTTTGTTTTAAGAGGGGGTGTATGTAGTTCCCCATTTTATTTGACTATTGTGATAGACTAAACTTTATTATTTGAGGGAATTTGGTTACAAATGATCCAATTATTTGACTAATATTGTGGTTACAAAACATGGAATTTTTATTATCTGATTGAGATTAAAATGATGTTGATTGAATGGTTTATTTATAAGTTTATATGATACCACAAAACTTGATATCAACAATGTTTCCACGTCTTAAGAGTTACAGGATGACCACTTGAGCCAACAACTCACCTTAAAGTGGATCGTCGGTTAGAGGTTTATCCTTGTCATCCAACATCTCGGGCCAAGCGAATCTTTGCATTGTATACACACTCTCTAAGCTAATGGGCCCATGAGTGAGGCCACACAACCCTCTACACTTTGGTCGAAAGAACTTCATGGGAATAGAACTTGAGATCAACAATATTTCCACATCTTAAGAGCTACATGACGACCACTTGAGCCAATGACTCACCTTAAGCCACACAACCCTCTACACTTTGGTCGAAAGACCTTCATGGGAATAGAACTTGAGATGAACAATGTTTCAACATCTTAAGAGCTACATGATCACCACTTGAGCCAACAACTCACCTTAAATTGGATTGACAATTCAAGGTTTAGCCTTGTCATCCAACATCTCAGACCAAGTGGATCGTTCCATTGTGTACTCACTCCCTACTCTAAGGGGCCCATGAGTGAGGTCACACAATCCTCCACACTTTGGTTGAAATACCTCCACAAGAATAGAACTTGAGATCAACAATGTTTCCACGTCTTAATATAGATGAATTGAATATGCATTGATATGATGCAACAAATGATATCAATTTCTGTGAATTAGATAAATTGAAATGAAAATGTGGATATATTAATTTGCAAATATCGTTGATGGTTTTCCTAGTCTGATAGGAAACCAGAGGGGTACATTGACATGGGATTGCATCAACATTATATGAGACTTTGGATTGAGTCAGGAAACTGTTTAATTATGTGATTATGATATATTTTGATTTTGTATTATGAAAATTATTGATGCACTGATTGTAGTGTGTGTAGGCATAGGGAACATGCTTGTTGATCGATCCACATATGAGTGACGGGGTTGTATGGAAATGTACTTAGTACTATAAGGAGAGGATGAACAATATTCCTATTTTCACCTATTAGCTCTCCTTTTGTGGTCCGAATTTAAAAACTACGGATTTTTTTACTCCAAAGTTGCACCTTGCCATGAGGGTAGGCCAGAGACTCGGTCACTTATGAGGATTAGATGAAGGGCGTGAAATAAGGTGATAAACTTATTATTCAGTGACCATTAATCTTTCAAGAAAGGAAAACAAAGATAAGTTAATAATGTCTCCATTGTTGCGCCATTTCCCCGCCAATAAAAGTTGGATACTTGAAGGACATGCAAATCATGGCATTCTTGAAAATACAAAATGTAATTCGTGAAGGGCATGAGATACAAGACACTCTTGTATCGTTTATGAATGGTTAAATGTTATGTTGAAAATAATGTTAAATTAAAATTGTAAAAAAGAATTAATTTTAACATACATTTTATCATATTAAGAAAATAATCATATAATATGCACTATATGTAGATATGATATATTAAATTAAAATAATGGTAGCATAAATAAATATATAAATGAACAAGTATATCATTTGATGAAGGAAGATCTAGTTAGTTATAAATA
>SNQJ01S0102518.1:0-17476 GCA_010110895.2 Picea sitchensis
CTCCAGTACCATATTATTGAGTTGTATCATTTTGACTTATATCATTTGGACATGATGTATCATATTGACTTGTATCATTTTGTATTACATAATTTATAATTTTTATTTATATCATTTGAACATGATGTATCATTTTGACTTATGTCGACTGTTGGACATGTATCATTTCTAGATGTTATTTATCTACTGGAATATTTGTCTTTCACTTGTTTTAGTTATATATGATGATGATCTTATCAATATTGACTCGTCAATTTTTATATATTGAAAGTGGTTGATGATTTTTGGATGCATATTTATTACGTATGATGGTTTTGATTTACTGCTCATGATGGATGTTGTGAAATTCACTTAAATTATAGATATTTAACTCACTTGTATTAATTATAGATGGTGATCATGTTATAATAATCATCTTTTTATTTTATATATAATGGATGTTGTAGATTCTATTTTGATGGAGATTTAATAAGTATAATGATGTTGTTAATTTGTATGGATGTTTGTTTCCCTAAAAAATATTTATGAATGTTATCTTATAAAATATTTCAAATTCATTTATATGACTTTTTGTATAGTGATATAAGTTATTTAAGAGACATGATATATTTAACTAATTAAATTGAAATAAAATATATTAAATTAACAACTGTAGGAAAAACAAGAAGCATTTTTGGAAGAAAAAAATGAAGCAACAATGGAAGCCAAATTGGAAGAAAAATTGGAAGCCACACCAGAAGCAAAACTGGAAGCCAAACTAGAAGCAAAGTTGGAAGCAAAACGCGAAGCAAAACTAGATGTAAAACTGGAAGCCAAACCAAAAGCCAAACTGGAAGCAAAATTGGAAGCCATATTAGAAGCAAAACTGGAAGCCAAACCAGAAGCCAAAATGGAAGAAAAATTGGAAGGCATATCAGAAGAAAAACTATAAGCAATGTCTGGAGCTAAACTTGGTGCTATTCCTAGCACCAAACTGAATAAAAATTCGAATCCATATTAGAAGCAAAAATGGACGTAAAATTGGAAGTCAAACCAAAAGAAAAAATGGAAGCAAAATTGGAAGGCATATCAGAAGAAAAACTGGAAGCAACACCTGGCACTAAACCCGATGCTAATTATGGTGTTATTCTTGGAGTTATTCTTGGAACTATTCCCGATGCTAAACTTGACGCTATTCTTGGCGCTATTCCCGATGTTATTTTCCTGGCGCTAAAACTAGTGCTAAAGTTGGCACTAAATACGACACTAAATCTGGCACATTTATAAAATATCCAGATTGCACCTCATTTTGTGCTTGAAAATGTGTCCAATTCATGAACTAAAATACACTAAATTTCGATGCTAATTTTCTTTTTTTTTGTAGTGGTGAGAGAAATATTAATCACTTTCTCCTTCTTTACTTTTACAATTTATCCATCATGGGATCTGCTTTTTCTATCTCTTGAGCAGTCTTAGTCATGCTCACCTTGACCTTCTTGGATACTTCAGCATGCTACATAAAAAAAAATCTTATTCACAATGAATCATGAACTTGTGCACTCCACATATTTCCCAATGAGAGATCAGATTGGTCCTCATTGGTCTGCATGTCTTGGTACTCATGCATGATATTTTAAAATGTAATACATGATTCTTATATAAATAGGTTTTTCATCCCATTGTCCAATTGTCAGTAGTCATTAAGGTTATAGATTTTTTCTCCTGACCGATTTCTTTACACAATTCCCCCACAGGAACCTCTTCAACATGAAACTCTCTTGTTGCATATCCAAATGGTCTTATATGACCTAAATTCTTCAGTTAGTCTCATCTTTTCCATCTCAGATTCTTACCTAATATTCCATGAGGAATTATCAGCATGCATCTTTATTATGATTTTAGATTGTGCACGCACACATGCACGTTTATTCCATCAATTTTCATTCACCGTACTTTAATCACATGTCTTAGCATGCAGTGTGGGTCTCCACCATAGGAACACTTTATTGTTTCATTTCTTTATCTATTGAAAATTAATTGGTTCATGGTTATTCACGACCATTCATATGCATTCTTTAAAAGCATAATTATGTTTATTTTTATAATGTCAACAGAGCATCCATGTTCATTTACCTTTCCATCAATGTATACTATATTTTCGTGAGGAAAAAGGGAACACATCCCCCTCAAGTTATTGTTTTAGCAAGACAAATCATACCCTTCCATTATAGGGTCAGTGAAGCATCCATGGAATTATTTATATCTGGAAAGGACAAATCTTGCCTCACATTTCACTTATTCTGACATTCATACCATACCTTTAACCATGTATATGTACATTTGCATATATATAGGGTGCATCACTTGCACCTTTTTACCGCATTCATCCCTATTTATTGGGTCTTGTTATCATTCTTCTTTAAAGAGAATATACAACCACCCTCATGGATATTCTCACAAACCTATTCATTTATTTGTTCATACTAGGCAACCTTGTAATGCGTTCCATTCATGTACACAAGCATCCATTTACATCTATGGATGTTTAAACTGCAAGCTCACTATTGCACATTTTTCCATGTCATTCTTACACATGGGAATTTCAAACTTCCATATCCTTCTTCCCATATATCTTACAATAATTCTTATGACAAGTCTCATAGGAATACTCAACACCATGTTTCCCTCTCTATTGAGAGTTTACAGTCATTCACATGATATTCACATGGAAAACCTCACAGACATTTCCATAACTATGTTTCCCTTTTCATATGAAAACAAACAACAAGATAACACTCTTTCCTAAACTTCTATGGAAGTATGTAATGACCCAGAAATAAAATATGGAAAATTCAATAGTGCCCCAGGCAACATGAAAACTTCCCAAGCTTCTCTTCATGTCTCAGACCATTCTTGGTCAACAAACCTTTTTATCAAGGGAATCCTTTTTCTAGATTCCCTCTCACTATAACTTAGGCACACCAATCCATATTCTTATGGATAACATCTACCTATGGATGTCAGTATGACTCATTGGTCATCTAGAGATGTCCCAACACTTCCTTTACTACATACAAAATCAACAAGTTAATTAACCATTCTACCTCATTCTCATAAGGTAATATTTAATCATTGTCATCAACATATTACATATGATGCTATAATCAGATCATCATTAACCATATGGTCCATGAAGTCACCATATTTTACATCCAATAAAAGACTATACTAAGCCTATATGCATGCTATATGCATTCTCAATATTTTCCATATGGATTTCGACATATCCTCATGCCCCAAGCAATTTACCCATGATTCCAATGAAAATGTATTCCATATCTCTGTCATTTGTATCATGCACAAACATGTCCTTAGATTAATAGGTATATACGTTCTCTTATTATATATGAGCGTCATAAGATCACTCATGTGTTCATATGTCTTTACCTCTTCCAGGAGGTCTAGCAACAATCCAAAGGACTCCTTTTTAATTTCTCAACTAGGTTATTCTCGAACAACGTTTTTCTTCAATCACTATAGGTTAAATAAAACTGACCTTACACATTTTCCATCGGTCCTGTGACCATGAGGGATCATACAAATATACAGGGTTTGATCTTTTATTAAATCAATAATTATTACTACTACGGATTCCATCAATCCATACCAATTTCCTTTAAGTACAAGAAATTTTCCATAAGGTTCTTAACCCTTATATAATCAACCATCTTTAATTACAATATACTCTGCATGCCCTAGAAGATGCACATTATTATACTTATCAAAACAACCCAGCTCATGTCCCTTGTCTAGACTCAGGACACTTCATAGCTGAATTTCTTCCACCTATGCCATTTTCATTCATGTTTTACCAATAATGCCTATCGACGTGTGTAAGAGTAGTCATCAAATTTTCAAAGGTACAATATAATTTCCCCTGTTGTAATTCATCCAGATTTTCCATGGTGTGATTCTAATCTATTGTCCTCCATCCTCAAGGAACTTGTGTAAATAAAGAACAATCCTTTAAAGGTAGAAACATATTTCAATAGGCTCTTTTAAATTTTTATATACTAGTCCTATGAATAATCTATGGCCCATCTAGTCCTAGTGTTGTAACATGATCTTATACAAATTTGTAACAAATATGACCCCCTAAGTACCTTTTTAAAGGATGGGGTATTAAATTTTTTGGACTCAAGAAACTTCATAACTGAATTTCTGCCACCTCTTCCATTATCATTCATGTTTTACCAATAATTCCTATCGACATGTGTAAGAGTAGTCATCAATTTGTCAAAGGGACAATTTAATTTCCCCTTTTGTAACTCAACCAGGGTTTCCACGGTGCAATTTCAATCTGGTGTCCTCCATCCTCAAGGGACTCATGTAGATAAAGAACAATCCTTTAAAGGTAGAAACACCTTTCAACAGGCTCCTCTTAATTTTGATATACCATTCCTATTACTAATCTCTGTCCCATCCAGGCCTAGTGTTGTAGCCTACTCTGATACCAATTTGCAATAGACATGCCCCCCTAATTACCTTTTTAAAGGATGGGGTATTAAATTTTCAATTCTCTTAACAACCTTAAATCTTCTCTATCATAGCTCTCTCCTCTGAAATGAAGCAATGACCTTCCAAAGTTCTTCGGTTTACATAGGAAAGATATCTCTTAATGCCACGTGGAATCCACGTGACGTGTCATTGATCATACCAACTGATGTGGAAACACCCTAGTCCTGACATAGCACTAGCCTAGCCTGCCATGGTGGAACTTTAGTCCACTCAAGCCTACAACCATCATCGCTCAGACCTTCTTTCGACGCATTATCATGGGTAGTGGAATCACATACTCATAATTATGTAGCTTCCTTTCATCACTATGCCCGAGAAGTCTCGTTACTTAGCCATTTTTCATCTTTACGGACTCGTGAACTCATGGATGCATAATTATATAAGCAACCTTTCATAGTTCTGTCTGAGAAGTCTTTACACTTAGCCATTATTAATCTTTATGGACTCTTGGATGCATAAATATATAAGCATGCTTTCATAGGTCCATCCGAGAATTATCGACACTTAACCATTTTTCCACCTACACAGACTCGTGGACTCGTGAACGTTCAATTTTGTACCTCCTCTTCATAATATTGTCTAAAAGCCTCAACACTTAGTCATGTTTCCATCTACGCAGGCTCATGGACTCTCAGACTCATGAATGCATAATTCTTCCTTTCAAAAGTCCACCTGAAAAGTATCAAGACTTAGATTATTTTTCCATCTACTAGGACTCACGAACTCACGAATCAATAATTCTTACTTTCATAAGTCCACCCAAAAGGTCTCAATACTTATATTATTTTTCTATCTGCGTGGACTCGTGGACTTGCAGACATACAATTCTATACCTCTCCTCCAAAATTACATCCGAGAAGTATCAACACTTAGATTATTTTGTGAGTTTGTCGAGTTCATGGGTTGGCAGACTCACAAACCCATTCATCTCACCTTTCTAATCCTTAAACTTGACAGGGACCCACTCCCTATTACTTTGACCAATTAAAATCCTCCACATGTCTTCCTCGTACATGTAGGCTCATGACATCATCATAACATTAGCATGATGTCATCCCTCCTCTCATCAATGCCGAAGGCTTCGATATCGATCAACGGCAAAGATCACATCCCTGATGTACTCTGATAAACAATGGATATCTTTCAAACTTTTGGTTTGACATCCAAGGCTAAGACGGAGTTTTAAGACATAATTCACCCAAGGGGCATGTGCTATGTCCCACTGGAAAATTACCTATTTCCATTAACAAGATGACACCTATAAACTTCTAAACATGTTGGCATTCCAGGTCAGCGTGGTACATCATGCTAGCATTACCTCTCCTTCAAATATTGCTTAAATGAGACCACAATGATCTATTATAGATGTTAATCCTCGATTAATGTTCTATATTAACTCAGGTACATTCTCTACATGTATGGTAACATACCCTGATGGAGGGTCTGTATCTATTCGCTCCACCGATCCAATGGATGTGATTACTTCGAGATCAAAAAATGATTTTACTTCCGATTCAAGATTTAGACAATTCAAGGATTCTTATTTGGGCTCATTCCTTTATCCATAGCAAGAAGAAGCCTATCATATAGCACTTGAATGAGGCTTAAAGTCCCGCGACCCCACCAATTTATAAAAGTGGAAGAACATATAGTTTACAGCCTTCTCTGGCCTCTCATACATAGCATGGCCAACAATTCTCATTTGACTATGAATGCGAGTTATATTACCTTCTTGGGATCAGTACCTTTCATTCCACTTCTAACTTATAATCCTAGTTTCCATTCACGAGTTTCCCATCACAACGATGGATTTATATATGTATATATATAGCACACGGGAACCATAAAATTAATTTCATCATTTTTTATCTCAAAACATTAAATAACGCTTGTATTCAGTTGTGCAGGGCATGCACTGTTCTTTCCATCCTACCGTCACTTAAACGTAGAAGTTTTCAAATAAAATAAGAATCATCACTATAAATCAATTATGTATATGTATAGTGCAAATACAAGAATTAAATCATTCATTTCAATTCAATTACATAGAGTCCATGCAATAATTATCTATTACAATTGATAGTCAACCAACTGAGTGTGGGTTTTCACCTTTCCACCCAACCGTAGGCTCAAATTCATTCACTTTTAGCATTCTGGCCTCCCCCGTTCCAAGCCATGATACCACTAGGGAATATCTCTCAGGTTCTTAGTAAGGTTTGAAGATTACTCTCCTTCACTCTACTCTACGAAGATATTTTCCTTACACCCACCTATCCCAAGTCTCTTTGTTGTTTATTAGATGCCCTTCCCAGCATCAAGCTCATGACCTTCTTAGCTTAGGTGAGGTTTTTTGGGTTTTCTATGCTCCATATCCGAACCCTTCTATGTTTTTTCTCATTATTCTATTGAACACACTTGTGCATTCCTTTCCACAAATCTCTTCCTCTGAGGCCTAAAATCCTCTCGTTCTCTCTCTCTCTCTCTCTCTCTCTCTCTCTCTCTCTCTCTCTCTCTCCATATCCAGGCCACACACCCTCATTTTTTGAAGGCTCCCAACTTCCCTTTTCCCCCTCTGTCCCCCCAAAATGGGTGGGTCAATCTAGCTATAGAAAATGCTACCTTTTTATACCTTCGGCTGGCAGTTTCTACCATCCTAGCTAGATTTCCCAAACCCACATTCATGGGGGTGGTTGGTTTTTCAACTACCAAGCCCTCCTCATTAATTGACTTGTCTTGATATCTGGGCTAAGGGAAATAATATGGATGTTTCCAATTAATTATTTTGTAAGGTGGCTTGGGATCCTTTAACTTAATAGAACATCCCCCCATTCCTCTATTAATATCATGTCCAATACTTTAAGGCTTCACCCATCATTCAACTTTCGATGTTACAGTTAAACAATAATACATTTACAATATTTGCAATCCATCACATGGAAATCATAAATTATGATTGATTACAGGTTGGGGGAAATAGGGGTGTTACAGTTTCGTTCTATGCCAACTCATGTTGTAGGTTTTTCATGATTTGCATCAGCCTATCTTTTTACCAATGATCCATATAGATGACCTTCTCTCCAAGGTGTACAAGTTATTCTCTGTTCTTTTCCCAATACAATATGATTTTTGTGAGGGTGTATCAACATTATTAACTTATTCTTTAGCAATGGTAGTAGTTTGGAAGATGTCGCAAGGTTCTTCTCCATCTCTATGTCCTCTTGTTGAACACCTAAACCTGCTCCTTCAAGTTCTCATTATCTTCTCGAAGCTAAGCATTACTGGCCCATACGTCTTCTAAATTGTTTCTCCACCAAGACGCCTTCTTCCCTTCATATTCCTTTACTTTTATAGTCCTCAAAAGGGTTCCACTTTGAAACAATGTGTCCTTTTGGAATGAAACATTGCACCCGTTCATTTAACTAATACAAATGGTAACTTATATATATATATATATATAATGGATTGAATGAAAGTTCATTATATTAGGTTGGTGTCTGTTTACAATATGAGTCTTGTCACAAGGATTGGATTCCTCACATCTTAGTTGGATCTCTCATATTCAGTTGAAGTTGAAGATATTAAAGGATTGATTTTATTTGTATTCGTTCAATTTAAATAAATAAAAGAATGGTATTTTATCTACTTCATATAGTTTTTGTTATACATGTTTAAGAATAATTAATTGAACTGCATATATCTTATTCAAATAATTTAGTTAATCTATGAAAGTGTGAAAAGTAACCAAAATTTCTAGACATTGATTCACCCCCCCCTCTTAGTGTTTGTGTGTGTTTCAACACAAATTACACTAGACCATAGTGGGACATTGGTTGGTTGTTGAGAACAAAGACCTTACAACCATCATAAGAAGAACAAAGAAGTACATAGATCATTATGCAAGGTAGAGTACATAGGCCTAGTATCCTATATAATATATAGCACTATGTACAATCCTAAGAATAGAGATGAGACAAATACAAATTGGATCTTCCCTTCATATTCCTTTACTTTTATAGTCCTCAAAAGGGTGCCACTTTGAAACAATGTGTCCTTTTGGAATGAAACATTTCACCCGTTCATTTAATTAACACAAATGGTAACTTTTATTAATTGATTTGTGTACACCAAATTAGACAACTATTGTCGTATGAATATTCTGGAGTGATGGAAATGAATTTTAAAATTTTACGACATGGGTTTTTTGCAGAACATGCCCAATTATCTGACTCAAGGATATTTTCCCCATAAATTGTGCGAGGTGGCTGGTACAGACAGTTCTTTGAAGGAAACTTGCCCAAATTTTCCTTTCGTCATCAAATGTCAGATCAACTTCAATACATAGTACCTTTTTTGAATGTCTAAATCGACCTCCACATATATCCTTTGTTGGTGATTATTTAAAATCAACTTGTAAACATTTTACTTGATGGTTATATTAAAATCAATTCCCTCTTAGCTGATAGTCACTAAATATTTGACTTGGTCTCACCCTTTTTCGTATTTTATTTCTCATTCGACCGACAAACATCTTTTTGGTTGACTCAACTAGTACAAGTTTTGACTTGAGTATTTAAATTCTATTCAAACCATATTGCTTCATCCTCGACCCAACTTGTATTTAGGTTTTATTTGAATTTGACCTTAAGGTTACTTCTTTCTTGGACCAACTCAACTTGGAAGAAAATTGACTTGAGAAATTTGACTTTGGTTGTCTCGACTTGCTTTGGCCAACTTGTATTTCTCGACTCAATTTTATTTCGACTTCGACCTTCAGTTGATTGACTTGTCTTCGACTCGTCTTGAAATCGATCGAATTGTCTTCTCCAACTTTCGTCAATCTGCAGGCTTGCAGTCGGTCGACTTGTCTTCGACTCGTCTTGTAGTTGATCGAATTCCAGATAGTCGACCTTATTGTTGTTTGAATCGACTCGACTTGTGACTTGATGGTGTCAATGCTTCCTCACCAAACATCCACCATAGAAATTTTATCTCATCTCTGGACTCTTCCTCAATTGATATTTTTTGATTCACTTTTAATGAACCTTGTCTTATTAACTTCTTTATTTGTGATTTGTATGGATCCATATTGGATTATCCATTTACCCTTTTTATCTGGAAAAATTCTTCACAAGTTCTTCCTTTGTGCATGGATGTTAATAAAAAAATATCAAACTTATAAAATATAGGATGAGTGTATCAAGTTAATACAATATATTAGTCAATATTATCTTTCTACTAATATTCAAGTCACCTTCATAACATTATGTCCAATATTGAAAATGCTTGACATTCAAGTCACCTTCATAACATTATATCCAATATTGACAATGCTCGGCATTCAAGTCACCTTCATAACATATGTCCAATATTGACAATGATTCTCAAACCAGTCATTCAATGATAATTCACCTATTTATTAAGGCTGACGTCAATGACAACCAAATTGCCAGCAATCTCCCCCTTTGTTATTGATGGCAACCTTAGTAAAAAAGTCTTACTTCCCTTGTGAAATGTATTATGTATTTTGAGTCCTTTGAGCTGACTTTATTTTACTCTTTATCTCTCCCTCTTTGAAAACAATGAAAATTGGAATATTTATTTTCCCCCCMTGAGATGATTCTGCCCMTGAGGTGATGCTCCCCCTGTCTTTATCCCATTGATTTWGGACTTTTTTTTATTGTTTATCTCTCCTCTTTTGAAATCAATGACAAAGGAAATAAAAATTTTACTGCTTTTCTCCCCCTGTGAATGTGCCAGTTGTTATYTCACTCTCTTGGGATTTTTGTGTTCAACTAGGGTTTTATTGTCTTCTCCTTTGTCATAACGGACAAGGGTGTGAAGCTTACTAATCTTCTTAATTTGTTTCTTCTTCTTCTTGATATACTTTAGTTCTTTGATTCCAAGAGATCTTTACTGTTCTTTCATATCATTAATAACTTTTCTCTGTTCATACTATGTCTTTATATATTTTGAACTCCTTTTGTTCCTTTCTTCTTTAGATATTATTTGTTTTATTCATCACACTAGTCTACAGCCTGATTTACTTTTGAGATTTCATCATCATCACCATTGTTTTGTGCACCGTAATCTTCTTCATATTCTTCTTTAGAAAATTTTCTTCCTTGAGCTTGTTCCTCTTCATATGAAAAGTTATGAATTTCACATTCCTTATTAGGAGTTTCATCCATCATTTTATTGTCATCAATTTCTTCATTTTTAGGTGCAAGATCTTCATCATCTTTCTTGATTTCTGCTTCATATTTTCTTTTCCATATATTTCCATAAGGCACTCTGTTTGATGAACTTTTCTTTTCTACATTTGTCCTTTGATATTTATCTTCTCTTATTTTCTTCCAAAGTTCATTAGATTTCCTTCCTGAATTGTATGGACTATTTTTCATGGGTTGTCTTCTTGATTTCCTATAGTATTGGGATTTGTGACCAAACTTATCATAGTTGTAGAATCTCATGGTATGAAAAAACTTTGTTGTGTGCCCAACATAATTTCATATCCAACACCTCATTAAGTTATTGGACCTTCCTGAATTTTTCTTTTCATGACTCTTGCATTCCAATGCTTTGTGACCAAAGTTTTTACAAGAAATTAAATAACCATTGAAGCCGTTTCCATAGTCGACTCTGTTGTGACATGAGAAGTCTTCGTTTTGATATGTTTCTTATTTTTTACTTTTATAGCTTCCTCATTTGACAAAGTTCATGGTTTCTATTTGGTTTGTGATTGCACTTTTTCATTTTGAGGAGGATAATCCTTTCTCATGTTTGTGAATGGTGTTCCACTTGCAACCTTCTTCTTTCTTATTGTACGCAAGACTAGTTTTTTCATCGGTTGGTCTTTGACTATTCCAGATCTTGTCTAAGATGGATGAGTTGTTTTGGAATTTGACAATTGATTTTGTCTTTTCATTCTTCTTTTTGAGGTTGATAACTTCCAATTCCAACATGTGACATGTTTCTTCCTTTTTAGTCAACTATATCTTCAATTATTCTTCTATTTACTTATGTTTTTCAAGTCAAGTCTTTAGATTGATGACTATTTATTCTACCTCATACAAGATTTTTGTGCATTTATTGGTTTTGTCATATGTCTTCAACTCTTATTTTTCTTTTGTTATATCAACAACTTTAGTCTTCAATATTTTGATTTCTTCCTTGTATTCTAGTTGAATCCTTTTGAGGTTGATGACTTCCAATTCCAGTGTGTGGAATGATTCTTCCTTTTTAGTGAAATTGATCTTCATGGTTTCTTCACTTTCCTTAGCTTCTTCAAGTTGACACTTTAGACTGTTGACCATTTATTTTGTTTCTTCTAATTCTTATGTGCATTTATTGAGTTTTTCATATTCCTTCAACTCATTCATTTCTTTTGTGAGATCAACAACTTCAGTCTTTATTCTATTGATCTCGTCTTCTTTGTCTTCTAGCTGAATATTTTGTTCTTTCTCTTCATGGTTGTTAGATTTATCTAACTATTGTAGGAGCAACATGTATTTCTTTTGAAGTTTATCCAACTCTTCTAGAGTGCACATAGTTGTGTATTCGAGATTTTCAAGAGCCTCCACATGAACTTAAATATATATGCCATTTCGTGGTTTCATACGAATCTCTTCTAATGAAGCTATAACATCAGTCTTAAGATTCAACATTTTTTCTTCAGTGATTACTGAGGTATGCATCAATTCCTTGATGGAGTTGTCTTGTTCATTGATGACTAGGGATTGCATCAATTCCTTGTTTGATTTGTATTCTTCTTTGATGATTGGGGATTGCATCAATTCCTTTTTTTATTTGTACTCATTAATGATGATTGGGGATTGCATCAATTCCTTGTTTTAGTTGTCTTATTTATTGACGACAAGGGATTGCATTAATTCCTTGATGGAATTGTGTTCTTTTTCTGTGTTTTTTAGTTTACTATGATAAGAACTCTCTATATGGAGTCATAATACTTTAACATAGGTGCAGTGTCCCATATTTTCTTTGATTTGGTCTGACATTCCATTATGGATTGCTTTCAATGCCATTGAATTGTTTCTCTATGCTTCTTTTACATTTTTGGATTTGTTCGTTGAGGTAGTTAAGTACCAAGGCTTACTTACTACTGAGTCCCAAACTCCAAATCCTCTTGAATTCAGATATATTTTCATTCTTTCCCTCCATTAAGAGTAGTTTGTTCCATCAAATAAAGGAGATTCATTTGTTGAGAGAGCAATTTGTTCATCCATTTGTGTGTTTAGTAGGATCTTCCTTCCAGTGAATTAAATGTTTTTCCTTGAAGAAACCTTTGTCTAATACTAATTGTTCTCTTCAGAACAATTGAGTGGTTAAACTTTAGTGAAGGAACTTTCTCTGATAACAATTTTTTAAACACACACTGACACTGAGAGGGGGGAGTGAATCATCACCTGGAACATTTTGCTACTTTTCACACTTTCATAGAATAACTAAATTAACTAAATAAAATATATGCAGTTCAATTAATTATTCATGAAATATCATTATTTTATTTATTTAACTTGAATGAATACAAATACAATCAATCCTTTAATTACTCGAGTTCTAGAGAAGTTGGTTAGGGAGTGTGTTGTTAAGGAACTCTGTAAGTGAAATTCATTGGTTTGAAACCCTTGGGGACACCTCAAATCTAGCCATGTTAAGGGTTCATGCGATCCAGTTTGGGTGTGATCCTAGGGTGAATTTGATGAATCAAATGCCATTGGTTCATGGAAACTCAACCAGAGGTCAATCCCTCACCAGTCACATGGTTCAGGATTACCAACAAAAAAAAAATGTCAATAATTTAATATCTTCAACTTCAACTGAATATGAGAGATATAACTCTTTGATACAAGACCCAKCTTGTAGTTCTCAAATCCATCYGAGAAATGAGGAATCCAACCCTCATAAAAAGACCTAGTTTGTTGATCTCAGATCCAACTGAGATGTGAGCAATCCAATCCTCATGACAAGACTTAGCTTGTAAACATGCACCAACCTGATAGAATGAACTTTCATTCAATACATTATATATATATCCACCAAGATGCCTTATTCCCTTCATATTCCTTTACTTATATAGTCCTCCAAAGGGTGTCACTTTGAAACAATGTGTCCTTTTGGAATGAAACATTGCACCCCTTCATTTAATTAACAAAAATGGAAACTTTTATTAATTTTTTTTCGTACACCAAATTAGACAGTGATTTTCGTATGAATATTCTGGAGTGATGTAAATGAATTTTAAAATTCTACAACATGGATTTTTTGCAGAACATGCCCAATTAGCTAACACATGGGAAATTTACTTAGAACATGTGTGAGTTGGCTAGTACAAGTGGTTATTTTAAGGAAAATGTCCCATATTTTCCTTTCATTGTCGGATTCCAGATCGAATTCAGTACATATTACCTTTTCGTGAATGTCTAAATCGACCTCCACATATCTCCTTTGTTGGTGATTATTTGAAATCAACTTGTAAACATTTTACTTGATGGTTATATTAAATTTGGTTCCCTCTCAGTTGCTAGTCACTGAAGATTTCACTTGGTCTCACCCTTTTTCATATTTGCTTCCTCATTTGACCAACAAACATATTTTTGGTTGACTCAACTAGGAGAAATTTTGACTTGAGTATTTCAATTCTAGTCAACCCATCTTGCTTCAGCCTCGAACCAACTTGTATTTACGTTTTTTTTGAATTCGACCTTTAGGTTACTTCTTTCTTGGACCAACTCGACTTGGAAGAAAACCAACTTGAGAAATTTGACTTTGGTCATCTCGAATTTTTTTGGCCGACTTGTATTTCCCAACTCAATTTGCATTCGACTTCAACCTTCAATTGGTCAACTTGTCGTCAACTCGTCTTGAAATTGATCGACTTGTCTTCTCCAACTTCTGTCAATCTGTAGGCTTGTAGTCGGTCGACTTGTCTTCAACTTGTCTTGCAGTCGATCGACTTCCAGATAGTTGACCTTATTATTGTTTGAATCGACTCAACTTTTGACTCGATGGTGTCAATGATTCCTCACCAAACATCCACCATTGACATTCTGTCTCATCTCTGGAATCTTCTTCAATTGATATTTTATGAATCACTTTTAATGAACCATGTCTTATTAACTTATTTGTTTGTGATTTGTATGGATCCATATTGGATTATCCATTTACCCTTTTTATCTGGACAGTTTCTTCTTTTTTGCATGGATGTTAATGACACAATATCAACCTTATACAATATAGGAGGAGTGTATCAAGATCAAACAATATATTATTCAATATTATCTTTCTACTTATATTCAAGTCACCTTCATAACATTATGGCTAGTATTGATAATGTTTGACATTCAAGTCGCCTTCATAACATTATGTCCAATATTGACAATGCTTGACATTCAAGTCACCTTCGTAACATTATTCCCAACCTTCATAACATTATGTCCAATATTGACAATTCCTGACATTCAAGTCACCTTCATAAAAATATGTCCAATATTAACAATTCTTCTCAAACCAATCAATCAATGATACTTCACCTATTTATCAAGGTTGACATCAGTGACAACCAAATTGCCAACAATTTTCACACCACAACCAATGAGAAATGGAAAGAAAAATTAGTATTTTGAGTGGTTTCACCATTTTTTATCCCCAACAGGAAAAATGAAGGTCACTATTGGTTATCTTCAAGGCTTGAAAATGCCCTAGAAAAATGCCAACAGTGGAAGACAAATACACTCTAAAATGTTACTAAAATCCATGCAAGCCCTCCAAACCTATGGTTACATCCAATAATGTCTTCTATGAAAGGTATATTCTGGAAACCCAAATGGGAAAATGAGATTCAGATGGGCACTTAGTCTTTTTATTTCAGAAATCTATGGTACAATGCTTTCATGGCTCTCTATGCCTCTTCCTCTCTTTTCCAAAAGACCCATTGAGAATGAGAGTGGAGGAAATATTAAGAGATAGGGGTTATGGGGGAGGACAATAGACATGACCCATCATTTCCCATTCGTCAACCTTCTCTCCTATTTTTATTTTTCTTTTCATTTAATTCACACATTTTTCTTTCTCACTCTCATCTTTGTCTTATTCAATTTTTTCATTTACATTGTTTTACAAAATTTTCTAATCTTCATTAATTTCCGAATTTCTTTGTAGGTACTGATTCTCACTCCCATTCATTGGTTTAGATCCATTTCTTATTAGAAAAGTAGCAGTAAAGATGAAGTTGCAACAATGAAAAAAGACCAACTACACAAATTCAACATGAAAAACCTTGAGGTGTTACACTATAATATAATAAAGAGACATACCCCAAATAATAAGCTTTGAATCAAGTTAGCATAGATCATCAATGTATATTATCAAATAATTTATTAACCAAGGTTTCAATTCGATATAACAATCACAATTTTTTTTGAGACTAAGATAATTAAACCAAAATATCCTAGTACTAGTGAGAAATACATATCTAAAACATCAAGTTTGTCACAACCTAAAATAATGGTGAATTTTCCTAAATAAATCATGACCTTGTTGTGTATGATGGACATGGAAATCCAAAGGAACGCTGGTTTATATGTATGACAACTAAGCATTGATCTTTTGGTCATCGACGATGTATGATGGTTAGTAATTTTAGTGCATCGCTTAGAGGTCAAGCCTTAGACTAGTTTATGAACCTAAATGAAGGAATAGATAGATATTTAAAGGGATAAATTCAATAAAGTTCCTTTCAACTTCCTATATGCAACTTGGAAATATTTGGGTGCCTAAACATTAAAAGAAACCCAGCAAAAACCTATGGAGATTGTTAGAAATTATAGCAAAGAATGTATGTATTTCTTAAGTTGGTGGCTCTTTTACTAGTATAATAAAATACAATGGATTCTCATAATCAAACCCTTTTCTATAAACATATATATGTAACCTTCAATGTAAAAAAGATAAGGTTTTCCCATTTTTATCCGATTTACAAATCTAAATAATGATCCATAAACCAATCTATTGCAACTATTCAGTTGAAATGTGATGTTTCTCTCTTTATCGAATGACAACCTATCTTCTCTATTTTGGCTTGAGCATAAGGTATTGAATCATTTTTCTAGATAGCAATGTGACAACTACACAAAATGATACTAGTGTAAATTGTATAAAATTCACATGTATGATCTATGTTCAATGATCACATAGATTTTTAGAGATGAGTTACCATACCACAACTATTGATGTCATGTCAACAAATATTATCAAAAAGTAAACAATTAGTTAACTTACTTGTTGAAGATATAAAATGGTGAGAAAGTATTGTAACTCACAACCATATGGTAACTATTCATTTCAGGTCAACAATTGTTATCAAGTGCAATAGGAGAAACTTGGATCTTATAGAAAGCAAGATGTGATATTTATTAAGAAGAATCATAGTAGGCATAATTCCAATAGAATGGAATTATGGTAGGATATTACAAAGTCCAATATGGACTTCTAAAGTTCTTGCCACTTTAGGTTCACACAGAGAAACTACGTCTCTCTACGTAGGATTCTCAGAACTAGGGACCCCTTATACAAGTTCTCTCTCAATTCTCTGATGATACAAATGAGAGCTCAAGATCCTTATTTATATCCTTTAAAAATTGGTTCTAGTAATACATTATGGGAAACTAGAATTTAGTTTGGCGCGCAAGCCTATTTTGACCAAATATTCCTACTGACTTGGAATTAGGAATATGGGGACAAACACATGTTATCTCATCCCTTAGAGGCTCATCGATATGGCGACCAATTTTGACACATAGGAAAGACAATATGTTTATTTACTTTATTCTTGTGTACAAAAATAAGTACTAGGGTCCGTAATGTTTTCACCCAATTTCTCGATACCATTCTTGGCATGCAC
>SNQJ01S0102518.1:41041-58220 GCA_010110895.2 Picea sitchensis
TTTTGGAGGTCGCTTCCGGCCCTTCCGTCAACCAGTCGTCCATAACCGTCACCATGCCGAACTGAGTAAGGGAAGAGTTGGTGGCGGGAGCAGACGCCACCTGCACGGCCGTCACATTTGTGCCCTCCAGTAAATCGTGGAAATAGAAATGCAGGTGGCTTATCTTCTCCAGCCCTAATATCGGTTTTGCCTCTACCTCCGCTATGTGAAGGCAAGCCAACAACAGTACAGTGATCAGTGTAATAGTTGCTGCCGAATAACCCATGTTGGCCATCTCTCGAAATAGAATGCCTCAATGCAGAGAGGGAGAGAAGAAATGCATATGGTTATGAAAGGCTAGCCACACTTTTATAATGCGTATGCCCGTCATGGACAGCCACACAGCCAGGCTTATTTTATTTTCGGCCGCCACGACCTTCCAGTGTTTTTTATGTCGGTACGGATTTTTTTGTTGTTGTTGGTACGACGTTATAACGTAAACCAATGGACTTTTCCTGCGCGTGGTAAACTATATGACAGACTGCAATCCCTTGTCCCCGATGAAGAAAGAATCGCCGAGGACTATTTCGTTTACATATATGGAATTCTTTTGTCCAACAACTAGAAACTTCCAGTGGCAAATCCTCCGTGATTGTTGAATACCTACGGTTGAATTCAACGCTATTATACTTTCCTGGTTTATATTCAATTTCTATATCATATCCATCAAGCCATAAGTTCCATATTAGGATTCTATTGTTGCCTTGCTCAAGCAATCTTTGGTTCTTAAGCATCCCTGCCATATGTTTCAAATCTTTCCTAACTATGAACTTGACATGTTTCAGATAAAATTTGAATCTAGTAATTCTTCTTTTGATAACAAGAATCACCTTATGACTAGATGGATACCTAGTTTCTGCATCTTCAAAAGTGCCATAAGCATACATGCAAATGTCTTCTAGATTATTATATTTTTGCAATAAGACACATGACCAGGTTGTGTCTGATGCATCTATTTCTAGAATATAAGAAAAACCTTCAACTGAAAATTTGAGCCTAGGAATATCATTTACGTCTCTTTTATTCTATGGATTGCCTTTGTCATTTGTGGAGTCGATGGTGTATCTTTATTTATGTGTCTCTTTTATAAACAAGAGGCATCTCCACCTTATCCTTATAGAAGAATCTTACATAGTTTATGGCACTAAGGAATTTTTGAAACTTATTTTTATCCTTAATCTCGTCATGAAATGAAGTGAGCTTATGCAACACATGTTCTTCTAATCGGATCCTTCCTTCCAAGATAATCTTTTGCAAGAATTCAATCTTGGTATTTCCTCTTTCCATATTCTTAGGAGACAAATCCCAAACACAACCAGATAATCTAATTATATATCTTGTGTGAAATTTAGAATTCCACTAAAACTATATGTCATTTGTGGAGTCGATGGTGTATCTTTATTTATGTGTCTCTTTTATAAACAAGAGGCATCTCCACCTTATCCTTATAGAAGAATCTTACATAGTTTATGGCACTAAGGAATTTTTGAAACTTATTTTTATCCTTAATCTCGTCATGAAATTTGAAGTGAGCTTATGCAACACATGTTCTTCTAATCAGATCTTTCCTTCCAAGATAATCTTTTGCAAGAATTCAATCTTGGTCTTTCCTCTTTCCATATTCTTAGGAGACAAAGCCCAAACACAACCAGATAATCTAATTATATATCTTGTGTGAGTAAGACACAATACTGAGGAGTGTTGTGTGTATGAGAGGAGAGGATGGTTGTATGCATGTTATTGGATATTGTAATTCTCCCTTGAATAATAAGAATACCGATTATCATTGCCCCTGTTTGTTTCCCATATTGGGTTCCACATAATCACAGTGTCAATTGTGTGATTGTTGTTCTCAGTTTATGCTTTTTTAGATTGTTTATTCTCTGTCAAAGTGTTTTTTTTTCTTTTGTTGCCTAACAAGTTGTATCAGAGTAGGTAGCGAAAGTACAACAAGTGAGACAAGGAGAATTGTATGCAGGTTTCCTGTGAGCGCAAAAACCTTTGGACGTGTTTTTCGCACGTAAGGACAAGCGGACCTGAGTACTGAGGAGCCCAGATATTTTTTTCAACCAGAGGGGGTGATCAAGTGTTATTTAATACATCGGTGCTCCCTAGGAAGTGTTAGAGGCGTGTCAGTGCTCCAACACTTAAGAAATAGGGAAATCTCTTGTTTCGGGGCACCCAATTCAAGCACATAGAGTATCGGAGGGGCGACACTCACCATTCCACACTAACAAACTTTAGTTTTAAAATTCGATGCTCCCCAAGCATCCTTAGAGGCGTGCCCCAGATAGTTGTAGAGGAGCGCCATATTCTTAAAGTAGGAAAAGGAAAGTTTTTTTTTTTGAAAAGGGATTTTTTTCATTTCTGAGCAAAAGATTGACAGTGGACTTGACTATGATTTGGAAGAGGTTTTTTTTTTTGAAGAAAAAAAATGGCTAATTTTTCAAAGTTTGAAATTCAAATTTGAGAAATTCAACGGTAAGAATAACTTTCAGCTATGGAAGCTCAATATGCGGGATCTGCTTGTGCAACAAGCATTGAAAAAGGCTTTGAAAGGAAATTCAAAGAAACCGACAAGCATGATAGGAGAGGACTGGGAAGATCTATATGCAAGAACCCTCAGTACCATTCGTTTGTGTCTGGCAGATGAAGTGTTGTTTAACATCATTGGAGAGGAGACAACAACGGGTTTGTCGTTGATACGGAGATTTTGTATATGACAAAGTCCTTGAAGAATAAAATCTTCTTGAAGAGGTGGTTGTACATCTTGTGGATGAAAGAAAGAAGATTACACAAAAATTGTAGATCACTTGAATGTTTTCAATAAACTAATTTGTCAATTATCTAGTATGAATGTAAAGTAAGAAGATGAGGACAATGAAGCTACACTATTGTGTTCATTTCCCGGGAGTTAAGGATCCTCGGTCACATCTATGTGTGAACTATTTCGTATATACCATTGATTATGACACTTTGTTGTGGGAGCTTTGTTGTCGAGGAGATGAGGAGAAGATCAATAAAGAAACCTCAATAGCGAGAAGCAATGATAATTAGGAGTGATCTACATAAAGAGGAAAACTTGAGAGAGGTACATCAAAGGTCCTAGTCAAAAGGAAATCAAGTAATAAAAATGTTGTTTTTTGTGGAAAATCTGGGCATCTCAAAAAGAGTTGGAAAGAGATAGAAGTGTCATCAAGGAGGACTCCTAAAACAAGCAAATAAAGATAATTTAAATTTGAAACAAGTTTAGGTTCAGGTTCATGTATGGTTGATGAGGTATTGTCTACTTATAATGTTTCACATCAACTTGTCCCGGCGATGATTTATTGGGTCGGGTGTGTCCAACCACATGTGTCCTCATAGAAATTGGTTCTCAAATTACCAATCTAATGATGATGGTATTGTTTTATGGGAAATGATTTTTCTTACAACCAAAAATGTTGGAGTTGGTAGCATTCATATTAAAATGCATGATGTTTCTGTAAGAACATCAACAGATGTAAAAGCATACTGAACTTATAAATAAATCTATATCTTTGGGAGTTCTAGATTATGCTAGTTACAAGTGTACAACTCAAGGTGGAGTACTAAAAAGGTGTTCAAAGGAATCTTAGTAGTCATGAAGGAAAAAGATGATCTGGAACCTTTATTAGCTTGAAGGAAGCAAATAAGTAAATCAAGCAGTAGTAGCATATGAAGATGAAAGTGAATCTATTCATTTATGGAATCAACATTTTGGTCATATGAGTGAGAAAGGGCTTAAGATGTGGTTTTATTGTATGTCACATCAAGTTTAAAGTTTTGAATTTGAATTACGCAAGTATTTTGTCTTTGGAAAACAATGTAGACAAAGTTTAAAATAGGAAGGAATATAAGCAAAGGTATTCTTGTTTACATTAATTCATATGTTTGGGTACCATCCCTCTGAGTTTCTTTGGGAGGATCATCATATTTTGTGACATTTATAGATGATTACTCTAGAAGGTTTGGTCTATTTACTTAAAAGAAAATATGATGTATTTAATACTTTTAAGAAATTACGGAAAACTTTGGTTTAAAAAGAAATCAACGGCGAGGTCAATCAAGTGTTTAGAAACAGGACAATGGAGGTGAGTTCACATCTATGGAATTTAGAAAATATTGCAAGGAAGTTGGGATCGAAGACATACCACCACAGGTTTATACTCCTCCAACAAAATGGTGTTGTTGGATATAGATCAGACTCTTCTAGAGTGAGCAAGAGCATGCTCACTAATGCTGATTGCATCAAAGGTGTGAGAAAGCGGGTTCTTATACACTATCTAATAAATGGTCACCATCAAGCGCAATAAATTGTAATATTCCATAAGAGGTATGGACAATTCATTCATGTGATTTTTCAAATCGAGAATATTTGGTTGTGATGATTATTGTGTTGTTTCTAAATATCATCATTCTAACTTAGATCCTAGATAAAAGAAATATGTCTTTATTGGTTATGGAAATGGAGTTAAAGGGTATAGATTATGGGATCTGACAGCCCACAACCTCATCATTAGCAGACATGTAGTATTTGATGAATCCCTCACTCCCAAAATAGGCGGTAGATGTTGAAATTGAGACAAGAACATGTCTTGCCAAGTTCAACGAATTTAGTTTAGGAAACTCGTGATCTGAGAGAAAGGGAGGAGCATGAAGAAGTTCAAAAGAAGAAGATGAAGATGAAGAAAATATCCAAGAAACTATGGATATGCCTCAACCATCTCTAAGGAGATCTACATAGGTAATTAATCCTCCTACAAGGTATGAAAATCATGTTTTGTCTATGGCTTTGGTTTCTAGTGATGGATAACCTAGTTGTTGCTCGAGGAAGAAATTGGGGCATCACGAAAGTGCTCAATGGAAAAAGCTATGAAAGAAGAAATTGATGCCTTAGAGAGGAATAAAACATGGGACTGGTAGAAATTCCAAAAGGATAGGAAGTGTTGGCCCTTGACCAATTTTGAGAAACATTGGTTGTGTTTGACCGCTTTTAAGAATTGACAGTACGGTCAAAGATGGAGCACCAGGCAAAGCCCGTCTTGAGGATCTCTCACTCATTTTCTTGGGCTTGTGGGTCAAGAAAAGGGTTTTATGGTTTATGTAGCGAGTTATGGGATGTGGACCATGAGTTTACCCATGTTTAGGCCTTTGGTAAATCATAAATAAGTAGCTAAGTGATGTAAGACGTCTAACTGTAAAGTGGGTTGTGTGCACCATATGTTGTAAGTGTTAATGTTGGCTTAGTGCAATAGGTTGTAAAGTGGATTTTTTACCAAACAAACTATATGAAGTGGGGCTCACGTGCCTTGACGATTTTGGGAAGGAGGATCGACATGTTATTACGGATCTCTTGTCCTTTCTTGGGAGTTCGACTTTCACATGGATTTTACCTGAGGAGTAGTATAATGTAATAAGATTGAAGACTAATAAAGAAAAAGAGAAGAAGTTGTTGGATGTATCCCCACACTTGGGTGAACCGCACTTATATCTTGTGTCTTGATGTGCTTTTTGCAATGTGATTTATGATTTATGTTGTTTATTTTCTTAGTGTTGTGTTATAATGTATCATGAATGCATCTAGTTTTGTTTCTTAGTGCTTAAGATGAATAAATGCTAGATCTGAGCTAATGTTATGTGCTAAAGTGATTATGAAACATACATCTTGATTATTCTTGTGTTGATCACGTAATAAGGGGTTAATATATGATGTGAATGAGACTCATGAACTAATACTTATTGTTGTCTAAGTGCTTTGCTAAGTGTTGTAATCACATATCGTGGTGACTTGGTTTGTAGACACCTGGATCCTGCAACCCCGTGCCTCTACCTCGGGTGAGACTTCATGCTTCACAGGTGTTGCTGAAAGGCCCGGTGGTTAGGGTTTTGTTGGTGCGTTGTTTGAAACTTTGAACCTTGAGTATGCCCCTGTGCCAACAAATGGTTTTATTATCGGGACCTAAAAGCTGTAATTGGGAGGCCCGAAAGAAAGCTTTGTGTGTAGATGCATTTGTTATAGTGCGCAATATTATAATTGACTTGCGAAGCTCCGTGCTAACAAGAAGCTGGATTTGAAGAAAAGAGGTAAGATCGTAGGTCGTGTGCTCTAGTAAGGGTAAGATGAGTGGAAATTTTGCTTGAGAAAGTATGAATCTAGGTATGTTTGAATTTGTCCTAGTCTCACGAAAACTAGGGTATAGTTAGAATAAAGAGTTGATCTTAATAAATTTGATAGAAATGGAGAAAGATATGGTATTCCTATGCATAGAAAGAATTTTTGGACTAATAAGTGGATCTTGAACCTAGAAAGAATTTTTCTTGATTAGAGATCCGACCTTTGTATGATCCCTAGTGCGCCCAATAGGAGAGGCTAGGGATTGTTTAAAGAAAGAGAGGATTGACATTGTGTTATAATTTATATCTTGGTACATGCCTTAGAATTCCCTAGTATGGAGGTCTATTTGTCTCTGTTGTAAAATCACGGTCATACCGAGGTTGAAGATTTTCCAAGAATGATTGCTAAAGTTGAAAAGATGAACGCTGAGACAAGAAAACTATAAATAGATCAAGGAGACTAAGGATATGTTAAGAGAATGAGGAAGAGAGAAAGAATCATACAGAAATCTGGGACTATGTTGGTATAGTTAAAAAGAGCGATGGATGACCACAGACATCCCGGTTTATCAAAAGATCTTGAAAGAAAAACAAAGCGCGCCAAGTTACAAGAATGAAAACTTGACATCAACTTTGTATTGGATGAGGAAACACATCTGAACATTATGCCAGAAAGCACTTGTGAAATTTTGGGAAGCATAATGGTACCTTCATTGGGAAGGATATGAATTTTTAAAGGAAAGAAGATGACTTAACCCTATGTGGAAGAGTTACTAATATACCTATAGCTTACTCATGAAACATCAATAGAAGAGGACTTTAAAATTATTATATTTGTTGAGAATATCACCCCTTTTGCACTTTTTAAGCCAAGGAAATACTTGGATTGAGGAAGGTCAAATCTGGAGGAAAGCAGAAGAGGAAATACAGAGCTAGGAAAAAGAAAGAAGTAAGGAACAACATAGCTAGGAAAATAATGTGACTAATAGAAGAACAAGAGGATAAATTCAGTAGCAGAGACGAGGAGAATTGGCTATAAGTTTAAGAACATAGGAAAGGCTTAAAAATTTACACACATCCATGCAGAAGAGAAGAAAATCCACCTTGGAAATAGTAAGAAAAGGGACATTAACCTCAGAATATGTAAGAGAACATCAATAGTGCATAGTCCTTTCACTAGGAGAGAATAGAATACAAATGGGAAGAGGATTCCCAAAATTGTTCAGAAAACAAATCACAAGAAGGCCGAAGGAAGCTCAATAGGAAGACAAGTTCGCGGGAAGCTATAGAAGGAAGACTTCGCATGAGGAAAATCTAAAGAACTTGAACCTCGCCAGAATAAAAGAACCACACACCGAGAATGGGACTTGTTCCGCAGGAGAAGCTATATATGACCATTTGGAGGCACCTAAATAGATTATAATGATGCTCAGGACAACCTTCTAGAAACACGGTAATTGGAAATACCTTCATTGGACCCGTTAAGAAGAGCCGTCGCGATAATGGGAATGAATTTCATATTGATTGGTATTCTACCCATTGGAGATACATTATGACACTTGTTTATTTTAACTTGGATTGGGCTGGCCTTGAGACCACTTTTGCTACCCATGAATATCAATAACAAAATCCATTGTATCACGTTGTTGCTTTCTAGACCTAGCCATCATTTTGATTACCTACAAACTTGTCGGATTAAGCCTACCTAATCTATTTGGTTACAAGTGTGAATGTCAGTCGAACCCTGGCTGGCGTTAGAAAAGTCGTGGAAATTCTAGTGGAGCTCATGGTAGAAAGTTATGTTTGTAGAATACAAAGCGTCTTCATTGGAGGGGCTGCAACATCCCCCTATTTGTATATGCCATTACGTCGGAACCATGGCCCGAAGGCGAAGCCAAGCAAGTGTGATACGGCTAATCTGAGAAATGGAATCCCTTAGGTCTTGCAAGAGTATATATACCACCCCCTTGGTTGGTTACCCATGAGTATCCATGTGACATTACACATTGATCAGTGCATTACATCCAAAGGAGTCACGAAATGGTTGGAACCTAGTTAGGACATATTCTAGCTTTGAAGAACAATGACTTTAACCTGGGAGACAGGGAGAACTACGTGATGCTCATTCCCCGAAGGTATTTGATGAAGATGACTAGGAAGAAGCCATGCATAGTCTCCCCTCCATGGGTTAAGGAGCTCGTGTAGTCAACTATATTGAATTTAATGAATATCTGCTGGCCGACATGAGGAGGTTAGCACAATGTTAAACTCTTTACAATAGTGTTATCCCATAGGAGGATATCTTTGCACGGCTCTCGATAAGTGTTACTATGGATCTAGTGCTGATCCACTTGATTACAGGATTGAGCATGAAGGGACCTGACCCTCAGTATTTTTACCTAGGGAAGACCTCATATCTCTCCCTGGAATAGTGCATAAAGGAGGATTATGGTAATGTATAAAAAGGAAGATGAGGCTACAAGGTAGCCTACATCTAGGATATTGCAGTGCACCTAGCTTGTCATCTGATTTGGAAATATCGTCCCGGAAAAACTAGTTTAACACGAGGTCAACTTTGGATTAAGTAGTAGACCTCCTTGAGGAAAGTCGCGTGGAGGATCACCAAATAATGAACTAAGCGGAGGTTACCTGGATTAACGAGCTTTCGAGAAGAGACTCTGAAGTGAAGCACAATATCCCGGGGATATGAATTCCATTTAGGCGGATCTGCGGTATTAATCACATTTTCACTTGGCAGATCTTTGGAAGGGTGACATTTCGGAGAAGTTGAACCATAACCACTGGTTGTGAGGTTAGCCACCTTGTGGTATACAACTGATATGTCGAAGCAGTGTGAGTCGAACATTGTCTTCCATACCTACGGCGGTTGAAGTGCGTTCTTGAGTCATTCCTACGCATGACCCCGAATACATTACATCCGATGCAGCTACCAAGTTATGTCTGTAGATCGTAGCTTTATTTATATCACTATGCGTGAAGATGAAAGAAAAGGAAAGTTATGATCCTATTATAAAGCTGGCCAATGAGGATATGAGGATATCACCAAAATGGTAGAGCCGAAATTCCTTGTACAGTTGAAGATGCAAAACTCTACATTGACATCATTAAGAGCCACTAGGTCACGGAATTCGATCGTAATAGGCGGCGTAAGAAAAATAAAAAAGGAGAAGTGCATAACATGATCGCGATGGGGAGGACGTGCCTCAGTGGGCCTCACTCCTGCCATTAGGAGGAGGAGGAGGAGATAAAGTAAATCAAGAAAAGGAGGAAGAAGGGAGAGAAAGAAGCAAGGGGAAAACATGAGTACCTTTGCCAAAGGATCCTGCGGTGAAACATCGAAAAGGTGTCTCACAAAACCAGAAAATAAGGCGTGCACCCGGTAAGCCCAATATGAAGTCCATGCTCACAGAAGATGATGTCAATATAATCATCGCAGTTATGGACGATGCTTAAGAATATATCTTGTAGCGTTATGGAGAAAATAAGGATACGTTATATGAAAGAATAGAGAATGAGATGATGGATATACAACAAGCCATCCATTCAAACTGTGCAATACCTATTGTGCCTTCCTCATCACAAAATGAAAATTGGGGGATAATTGAGAAGAATGGTGGATGAAATAGAAGATCGGTTCCAAAGAGATCAGGAAAGAAGGAGAAGGCTACCAAATCCTTGAAAAAGGAGAAATACAAATCCTTAGTACAATTATTAGCATCCCAGGAAAGTGAGAAATAAGAGCTTCAAGTGAAGCTTCAAGAGGAAAAATCCCAACTACAAATAGAAAAGGAGTAGTTTCTCACAGAGAAGACTGTGGTCAAAGAAGTGGTGACTAAAGCACTCTTCTCTGTGTCGGGCTTGGAAAAGGAGGAGCGAGTGAGTTGAGATGAAAGTAGGAAGCCCATTGAGGGCTATTGGCTGACTTCAAGCATGGATATGGTTAGAAATCCAAAGCGATTATCCGAGCACTCAGAAGTCTTGTGATGAGGAGGATAAATATTCAGGCGCGGTTGGAAGGATCCCGAGGGCACTCACCTCAAATGTAAGCATTGAGTGATCGCAATTATTGCATACCTCTGCATGCATGAGAATAACTAAAATTTGAGGAAAATGGAAGCCGCGACTCTAGGAGGCGTAGCAACAAGCCTCCACCATCTAGGCATAGATGAAGGCACTCACTACAATTGAGAAAATGAAAAGATCCGAGGGCGGTAATAGCGGTCTGCCATCCCAGCGAGTCATACTGGAGTTACGAGATAATTACGGGTGAGTGGACCAAAAGGCCCTTACGTTTTTTGAAGAGATTGAAGGACAAGGATCAAAACTAGAGAAAGTAGTCACCACAATTGAGAAACGCTTGGAAGGACCAATGAACGAGGAAGTTATTCAGGAGTTCGTTGAGTAGGAGGCTCTAAGCCCGAAGCAACCGAGTCGTGGAAGCTCGAGCGAAACTCGAAGGCCTTTGAAGGATGCGTTTCCCTGGAATATAAGTGACTCGGGGTTGAGTCACAAAGTGAGTTACAGGGGCCTTTGACATGACCAGAGATTTTGAGAGCATTGGTGGGTGTTTGACGATTTTGGGACCGGCAGGGCTAGTCAAAGGTGGAGGCGCCAGTGAGCCAAGATTGCGAGATCTCCTCATTTTGCGAGCTTGTGGTTAACAAAGGGTTTAGGGTTTATGTAGAGTTATGGGATGTTGCCACATGGGTTTACCCATGTTTAGGCCTTTTCTAAATGTAATAAGTAGCTAAGCGATGTAATAAGTCTAACTGCAAAGTGGGCTATGTGCACCATATGTTGTGAGCAATTGGCTTAGTGAAAAGAGGTTGTAAGTTGATTTGTGCAGACAGACTATGTAAAGTGGGGCTATGTGCCTTGACTGATTTTGGGAAGGAGGATCTAACGGGCTACACCTGAGATCTCACTCATCCCTCTATGGAGTTCATTTCTGTGGATTTGTGCCTGAGGCAGTATAATGTAAGAAGATTGAATATAATAAAGAATAAGAAGAAGTTGGTGGGCATAGCCCTGCTGAGGGTAGAACCCGCATGTATATCCAGTGTCTTGATGTGCTTTGTGCGATGTGATTTATGATTTGTGTTGTTTATTTACTTAGTGTTGTGTTATAATGTATGATGAATACGACTAATGTTGTTTCTTAGTGCTTAAGATGAATAAATGATAGATCATGGGCTAATTTTCCATGGTTTTTCCAAAAAGCAGATTTTCTATTTAAAAATGATTCACCCAAATTCTATGGGGATAAAATTATTTTACCTTATCATCGTAAAATTTTATAAAAACTATATAAAATCATATAAATTTGAATATTTTAACAAAAATGTAAACATTTATAGTTGGCATATGGAGGGTTAGTAAGATTCATGAGGTTTCTACATTTTAAAACAAATTTCCATCCTTAAATCATCCACGGATCTGGAGCTAATTCTATGTGCTAAGTGATTGTAAGTGTTGGATCTTGATTATTATTATGTTGTCTGTATTTAGGGTTAATTTGTGATGTGAATGAGGCTCATGGACTAATACTTATTGTTGTCTAAGTGCTCTTCTAATTGTTCTAATAACATATATGTGTCCCAGCTAGGTTGTATACATCTGAGTCTTGCAACCACTTTTGCCTCTACCTCGGGTGATACTTACGTTTTTTGCAGGTGTTGTCGAAAGGGCGGTAGTTAGGGTTTTGTTGGTGCGTTGAACCACAGGTCTACATTTTATGAGGAAGGTTATGGAGTGCAAATTGGGTCTAAACGAAAAGGGTGTTGATGATAAAGAGTTAAGAAGGTATAAAGAATGGTAGAAAAATGGGTATTCTCCAAGGAGATTATTGATTTTCATGATATCTTCACCAGGTTGTGGCTTGTTTTAGGTTAAATTGTTGTGTTAGCACTATTTTTCTTTACTTGATCTTGAGTTAGAAAAACTAGATGTTAAAACACTCGTTTTACATGGAAATTTGGATGAGGATATATATATATATGGAACAACGATAAGGGTTTGTTCAAGATTGTGAATAATAGGTTTTTATGAAAACTCTTAAAAGAATTCATTGTATGGCACAGAGGCAGTCTCGGAAATGTTTTAGTTTGATTCGTTCGTGGTGAGCCTAAATTTTACAAAAGTGAATATGATGGAATTGTATTTATTTTAAAAAGTTGTAAAATGGCATATTCATTATTTTGGTGTTATATGTTGATGATATGTTATGGCGAAAAGTGGCCGATATCAACAGTTTAAAGGCTCGATTGTCTAGGGAGTTTGACATGAAGGATGTAGGAGCAATAAAACAAATCTTGGGCATGGAGATAAACAAAGACCAGAAAAATGGTAAGTTGTGGTTATCACAACATTAGTATGTGGAGAAAATACTTATGATTTTATGTATGATTAATGTGAAACCAGTAAAAATCCATTTGGCTTCCCATTTCAATCTTTCTTAGGGTTTGTCTACAATAGCCAGGAAGAAAGGATTATATGTCTAGTGTACCATATGCTAATGCATTGGAAGTTCGATGTATGTCATAGGGTGGTCAGGATTAACTATTTCACATGCAATTGGTGTTTTGAGTGGTATGGAAAATCCAGTTAAAGAGCATTGGGTAGAAGTGAAATGGGTGCTTCAGTATCTTAGAGGCACAAGTAATTATTCTATCACCTATAATAGTTCCATTCATTCAGTTTGCATTTATGTAGGTTCATATTTTGCAGGTGGCAGGCTTGGACAAGGAGATCCGCCGGGATATGTATTTACTATTGGGAGGGACCTGTGGTTGGATGTCAAATCTTCGCGCGTTTTGTCACTAAATGGGGTGCATAATATACTGGTTATTTCATATGCTGTAAGGGAGGCAATTTGGTTAAAAAGCTGTTGGGTGAGTTTGGATCACGGGGACAAAGGTGAAACTATTTTGTGATGAATCAGAAGTGTTATTCATTTGGTAGCAATCTAGATTATCATAGGCAGAGCGCCTTTCTATCAAATACCATTTTGTTGATGAAGGGGCAATGGCTCTAGAAAAGGTCCATACAAAAATGAATTTTGCAAACATGTTTATGAAACCAATTTTGTTTAGAGAAGGTCTCTTGATGGTGTGGCTTCTCTTGGCTTGAGAAAAGGTGATGAGTTAATTAGGGCATGATATATCAAGTAAAATTTTTTCAAGGTGGAGACTATTAAAAGCAGCGTCCAACCAATTTTTCATGCGGTATCATGCACATGCACATCAGTTAAGTTTAGATTGTGTATGCATGCACTTTTCAGTGAACAGTTTGTGTGATTGGTGGATCTTATTATAATTAGTTTGTCTAATTGTTTGAGAGATATATACAAACATACCCATAGAGGTGAGGTGTGTGTGAGTAAGACACAATATTGAGGAGTGTTGTGTGTATGAGAGGAGAGGATGGTTGTATGCCTATGATTGACTATTGTAATTCTCCCTTGAATAATAAGTATACAGATTATCATTAGACCTTGGTTTTTTCCATATTAGGTTTCCACATAAATCATTGTGTCAATTATGTGATTGTTTTTCTCGATTTTGCCAGCATTTATCTTGTTTTATGCTCTGTCAAAATGTTACGACATGCCTACTTAGAAGTTGTCCCTTTTAGGTAGGGACATTGCCTGTGATAAGCATTGAACAGAACATAAGTTTGTAATAGTGTATTGTTGAAATACCAATATGAAATATGGGTAAGATATTAATTGTGGCCATAAATATGGTATCGGTCTTTGTAGAATGAAGCTTGAGATATTGTATATCTAGTGGCCTCGAGAGATCTAGTCGAATAAAAAATACACTAGATAATATCATATTTACTATTTAGAAAATTTACTATTACTATTACTATTTATAAGTTAGAGAATGCTTGGAAAAAGCGGGTTGTCTTGGTGGTACTCTCATTAGTATAGTCATCAATCTTTTTCTTTATATTGATGATATTGTTCTAATGGCGAGGAGTCCCCATGATCTTGAAACCAACTAAGAATCTCAAGGATTTTTTCTCAATATGGGTATGACTGTTAATCCCGATAAGACTAAGGTCATGATTATTAAATCCAATAAGATCCCTTATGATACCTTTGTATATGAAGCAAACAACTTGGAGGGAGTGACTTCATACAAATATCCACGGAATTAATATTCACCTGAAGCTCAATTGAAATTATAGCAATGAGAAAGGGATTATTGGGATGGTGGAAAGCTTATTGTGGGCTAGAAAACAATTGTAAATGAGTTGATCTTTGGAGTTGGGATGAAGAGCTCTTCTTTGAAGGACTCTTGTTACACATGTTATTTTTTATGGGATGTGAAGTGCAGAACATGTGAGTATCTCATTGAATCCACGGAGAAAGATAGAGCAAATACAAAGGTGATAGCATAATCTCAAAATTAAAGGAAATATGCCATATCCCATCCTCCTCGTGAAACAAGCCTCTCCCTCATTGAGGGCATGGCTGCATGACTAGATACCTAATGTAAGAACAAGTTAAACAACATAGAGTTGAGGCTACCTAAAATTGCTTCAAATCAAGTCCTAACCACCATCAACTCAAGAGATGATGGCATAAAGGCAGCAGGTCTTGAAAGCTAAACTATTGGGAATGTGACTCATTTTGTAGAATAAAGATACTATAAAAACAAACGTCAAGTCAAAATTTAAAGAAAAATGTGGTGGTAAAGGTTAAGAAATTTAAGATTATTATAAGGATGTAATCAACCCAATCTAGAAGATCAAATTATCTATCTATTTTGCCAAGTGTAAAAAAAAAATAGCATTCTTGAAATAGAACAAAATTCTCCTGGTAAAGGATCAATTCCTAAAGCATGCATGGGATGAAAAGAAGTGTCCTTTTATGACACTAATAAGGTTCAGATGAAAAGCACTCACAAGTAATCACTTACCCCTCTTAAGGTCCGATAGACCTGTAGGTCTTAGTGGAAGTTAATCATCATGTGTTTACTATTACCATTGCTTTTATTGCTTAGTATTCACTACTTACTATGCCATTTGGTATATTTTCTAATTACTACCATTAAATCAGTTTAACCACAGTTATTTCTATGTAAACCTTTAACCTTTTCTCAAATTTTGTAGTCTTTTGGACATTTGCACTTCCTAGAGATTTCATTGCTCTAAGTTCTAAGAATATTGTATGTGGTTATTATTATTGAAATACCAATATCAAAGATGGTGAATATTGATTGTGGCCATAAATATGGTATCCGTCTTTGTAGAATGAAGCTAGAGATATTGCATATCTATTCAATATAAAGAATATCTGTTATGACAAAAACTATTTTTTTGTGCCTTACAATTTTGGAGAGCCGTAGGTAATGTACGGCATCCAGAAAAGGTTGGATTGATCCACAGATCAGGGTTGTTTAGAGCAGAGCATCTCCATGATACAATCGAAGACCATCTCTAGATTCCATGAACAGTGAACCATCCCCAAGGGCATGTCATGTTTTATTTTCATATTAAAAAAAAAGTAATAAGACGAAACTCGACTAATTTCTCTGGCCGTTCTTAATCTATAATAGCCATTGCCGCCTGTGTATAATAAAATTATATCCTAGGCGAGGAATGAAATAATGGAGAACAGTGACGTTGTATTCGACGACTGCATTGTGACTGCATCCAGATGAATGGAGTGCGGCAGTACATGGCCTCAGGTATGAAACGTCGCTCACGTCAGGCGAACATATTTATTCAGCCATGGTTCACCCCGACCATGGCGAGGGTGCTGCCGTTGTACTTGCCGCTCTCGAAAACAAAGGTGGAGGCCATCAGCAGATGGAATTTCTCTTGGCTCGAAGAAACATAGATACCTTGCGCTCTGCCCACCATTTTGGATGTCGCTTCCGGCCCTTCCGTCAGCCAGTCGTCCATAACCGTCACCATGCCAAACTGAGTAAGGGAAGAAATGCAGGTGACTTATCTTCTCACGCCACCTGCACGGCCGTCACATTTGTGAGTGATTAGCACGATTAATTACCTGAGTATACCTATTGAAGATGGGCACAATTAATCACCTTTTAATCTAAAGAACTAATCTGATGGCTACCAATTGAAGATCCGGCCCTTCCGTCAGCCAGTCGTCCATAACCGTCACCATGCCAAACTGAGTAAGGGAAGAAATGCAGGTGACTTATCTTCTCACGCCACCTGCACGGCCGTCACATTTGTGAGTGATTAGCACGATTAATTACCTCGAAAGGGGTATACCTATTGGAGATGGGCACAGTTAATCACCTTTTAATCTAAAATTTTAATCTGATGGCTACTAATTGAAGATGCTGGCATATTCTTAGTGTCCTCCCAAATCAATGAATGTGATTTACTCTTCATAACTTCATTGTATTTTTGAATGCATCACTTAACCTTTTTACTTTTTAACATTTACCTAATCATATTAAGAAATTATTGTACCACCATATGATTGTCACGTTTAACTGATTAACCTTTGGAATTACCACATTTGAAATTAACTTTTAGATTTCCTCAGCTCTATGTGCATTTCAACTATCCGTGCGTTTCAGCTATCCGGGAGGAAGCTTTGGCATCGCCTTTCGGCATTCACCAACCACTTTGCGGTTGTGCTAGTAGGTATGCATGGATTATTCATTAACTAGTCAAATTGCCACGTATAAGCAACAGCAATGGAGTATGGCATTTTTGATAGCCCTTCTATTTTTCAAGAGAAAGAAGCCATAATGGAGTATGGCACTTTCATTCCTCGTCTGCATTACAAATTCCTTTTGGAGTATGGAGTTAATCTATGTATTTGCATCGTCAAACCCCCACATATTCCAACACCATCATCAAAGAGAGCAGCTACACCATGGACTTCAAGTGAAAGTGGGTTGTTGCAGAGGAATCAGAGAAAAACAAAGTTTGTTCAAGGGTATTGAGTGATGTAGAGGAAGAAGACGGAGACAAGAAGAAGCTCAAACTATCC
>SNQJ01S0102521.1:26471-40170 GCA_010110895.2 Picea sitchensis
CAGTTACGCCAATTTGATCTTTTTTCATCCATCTTTTTACGATACCAATGATCTTAAAAATTGTTGAGCCCCTTATTAAGGTGTCGCAATTGGTGGATTGGAAAAAATTGCTCCGGGTTACATTTATGATGCTATGGATTACGCAAAGGAGTAGATAAAGGCAACATACAAGGATAGAGTAGCTAAGTATGGGCCTATCTGGAAGATCATAGATGATAGATAGAACAATCAACTCCATTTCCCTATACATGCAGATGGGTATTTCTTGAACCAAAGATATCATTATAAAACTAAGTTTAGAGAAGATCAAACTGGGGAGGTCAAAGATGGATTGTACAAGTGCCTAGAGTGCATGGTCCCCAATGAGAGTTAGCAACACAAAATACACCAACAGATCAGTTTTTTCACTAGAGCCACGGGTACCTTTGGCAAAAACCTAGCAGAGATTGCAAAAGATGTGGATCAACGAGGTAAGCAATTCCAAAGTTTTTTAAGTTCAATTGTTTCAACTTTAAATACTAAAAATACTGTAAAGTTTTCTAATTTCTTGAATTAACTAAGTTTGTCTTTCACTATCATGATTTAATCATTTATCGTAGCACATTGGTGGGAGTCATTTGGTAGTCAATGTCCTCTGCTACAAAAGTTTGTAATTAGAATCCTCAGTCAAGCGTACAATGCTTCTGAGTCTGAGCACAATTGATCTATCTTTGAGTGGATTCACATGAAGAAGATAAACCATTTGGAACAACAATAGTTGAATGATCTCGTCTTCATGCATTACAACCTTCAACTAAGGCACGACCAGTTACTATACAGAATCCCTGATACATATCTTATTGTCTTAGATGATATTGATACAACCTCAAAATGGGTAGAGGAGACTCACCCGACAAAGTTTGGTTTTGTTATTGATGACTAGGGGTGGATGGGGTAGGATGATGATCCACTAGTAATACCAGGCATGGCAAGCACTAGAGGTGCGACTAGTAGTACTAATACTGCAACAGCAAATGTCCCTGAGAAATCCGACAAGTCCAAGCCATAGGATGGACCTGCAGCTCATGTTGAGGATCTGATTTCTAGTAGTGGTGATGAGTTTGATGATTGATCATGTTGGTCAATGATATATAGTACACTAGTAGCTTGTAGCATGTTGTTATTTGGACTCTAGAGACCATTTAGAACCTTGTTGATCATTTATTTTGACTCAGATATATTGCACTCGGTGCCATTTTGCTATATTCACCCTTACATGGTATATACATGAGCAGACTTTGTATATTTTGTCTCTAGTGGATTGGAATCATAGTTTGGAATCTTGGATTTACATTGATCTACATGAATATATATTTTTGTCATTAAACTTTTCATATTTTATGTATTTTTTAGTCAACAAGTTCATAAAATATAAACTGCTCTGATTCTAATCTGAGTCTAGCTTAACCCTCGACTATTTCCAAGTCCGATTCGGACTTTTAAAACATTGGTACCCTTTTCCTATATTCATTGACATCTAGTGAAGATTGTACAACATGTATAGTTGTGACTACTTCTCATATTTTCTCTCTTGCCCTTTGTATTTCTCTGTGTGTGCACTCATCACCAAATAAATGAAGCCTCTATAACTTCTATCTACTTGTATTGAAATCCATAACCTAAGTTTTACCAAATTAACTATGAACTCTTTATGGTCACAAAAATGAGGAAAGTATAGATGACTCTACAACCTCCATAAAGTGAAAGAAAAATGAAAAATATAATCAACAAATAGCAGCAGAAAGATTAAAGCATCATGAAGAAGACATGTTGCCCAAGCATTTGGTATCTTTTGGATGTTGTTCAAACTTGACCGTGTGCACCTCAAAATGATGATGAAACACAACACCCCTATTTAACACTAATAGCACTAAAGCTGTTAGAATATCTAAGAGCAAAAAGGAAACAATTAAGCATAGCCTCATGAAAACTCATCACTATTGTGGTAATGATCTCTCGACATCTAATACCACAAAACCCATTAAAAATTAAATCCCTTGGAGTTGTATCAAGGGATTTCCTAAAGCTCAGAAAGCAATAATATCACCTAATTTGATGACATGAAAGGCCCAAATTTAAGGAAAACTGATGAAGATGGATTTGTGGAATAACTTAATAACCTAGGAAACAGAACATGTCCTCCTAGCTCAAAGTGTCGGACACATGGATATGCAATACACATGATGCAAACATGTTGGACATGCATGGGACACGTCTCTTGTGCCGGACATGTCTCCCATGTGTGTTGAACATGCTGTCATCACATGTCCCAACATGTCAGACATTCAAGACACCAAAAAAATTCCAAAATTGTTCACAAAAATTCAAAAGAAGCACCTAGGTATCTCAACATGTCAATAAATGTTTCCCAATGTGTGATTGATAAATTTCTATTTTCTAAGTGTTCAAAAATATTACATTTTTATGTCTATATTTCATCTCTATAATTTTAATATTTTGCAAAATCATATATATAAAAAACAAGTCCCCATGTCGCATTTTGGGGGCTCTAAGTGTCCTGTGTCAGACACTTGAATCAATGTGTCTCTGTCTGCGTGTCATGTGACTTAGTTAATAACCCTACTCTCCTTGAGAAGATCAAACTCACTAACCCTCCATCCAGCAGTAGGCATAACATTGACATGCACAACTCAACACCTTACTAAAAAGAAAAATTCCACAGATAGCAGTTAATACAGTCAAATGACCATAAGACAAAATGCCAAGAGAAGCTGAGGCATCCAAACGAAGACTCGAGTATCCCCATATACACAAAAAAGATCCGTTTCATATATCTCTGCAAAGTAGTTTCAGTAGTAGAAAACTAATCTATTTCCATTATTAAAAAGCATAATTGTATGGCAGAATTAAAAACACACCTCCGCTAATTTCACCTCCAGTGCTTCTGCAAGATCCTCAATTGATGTGTTTGCATCAACATCATATACACCATCAGCTCGTTGTACTACAATACCAGTTTTCTTACGTATTTCTTCCTGAATTACAGACACAGCAACATTCTTTTTCAGTTCAAAAATTAAAATTCATTTACCAATGAACATTAAAATACATGCAAAAAAACAAATATCCATATTTCACTGTTGCTTTCATTGCACTGTAAACATATAAGATAAAATATTTCAAGAAGACAACAAAGAGATAGCATGACAAATGAATGATCTGAGAATGGTCACTAGTCAACAGGCATGGAATGCCTCTTGAAACAACAAAGAAACATTATATAGAAACTCTATGCAGTTCACACTTATAAAGGATATTAGTTACCAAATTACCACCTATGAAGTACAAGAACTACTCCCAGTAATGGGGAAACCCATTTCCAGGGTTCCCTCATTTCTGAAATATTGAAACGGATTCTTGGGACATCTTACAAGATTCCAATGATATCTACAAGTCAATTATATAGTTGATTGTAACTAACCTTGATACTGAGCATTATGAGAAGTGTCTAACATAAAATACAAAACACGACACTAGAAGTATAGCATTAACATATAGAGCAACACTGATGTAGACATGATGAACATGGCTTAGATGACATGTAAGTGCTCATCAATTCCTCCCTTCTTAAAATGAAAGTGTCCCCAATTCCTAATGTTGGTAGGAAAATGTTGGAAAGTGGACTGAGATTTCCACTTAGCATGCAGAAGCAAGCTTCCCTTTCTGTCGACCACGTATGCTGTGATTCGCTTCCATTTGGTAATCCTTGTCCTGGTGTCAAGCAGCATGTCATTAAAGAGTGGAGGTTGGAAGTTTGGAATGGTATCCTTCCGTTGTAGAATCCATACTTCCTCATCTAAATATCACGGCTGATGTAATTACAGACTGTTAGCATTAAATAATGAGTGCTGAGATGAGATGGTCAAACCAAAAGGCACTTAATCCAATGGCTTATCGCATACTACATGGCCAATATTTGATAGGATTCAATTTCAGGTGTTGAAAGCTTCTGAAACTCTATCCAACTGTAGCCATACTTTGTCCCCTGTCTAAAATTGATGTTGGACCCTATGGTTATTGTGTAGAACTTCATATTTTTCCTAACTCTTGAGAAGGATGTCCTTGATATTGGACTGTACTTGTCTTAGATGCTCCACAAAAGCAAGGGTTTTAAATTGTTCCTTCTGATCATGTGAGGTGAAGGGAGAAAAGAAGGTGACCAAAAGCTCATATGGAGTGAGGGATTTAAAGCCATGGCAATCCTCAAAGGCTGAATGACCTGTAACACCTCGTTACAGTTGTGTTGAATGCTACAAAGGTATCTGTCCCATTGCTTAGTGGATTGATGATGTAAGGACAATGCATGTAGCAAAGGTGCTATTTAAACTTGATCTTGACTATTGGTCTAACAATGAAAAGAGGTGGTAACATATTAATTGCCAAGCATCTTCCACAGCGATTTCCAAAAGAAACAAAGGAATCAGAGAGTCCAGATCCAATTTGATGGTAAGCAACAACCCAAGGTTTGTACATATGTACTTGAAAAAGAACTCTGTAGCTTTAAGAACACCAACGGTCTTGGTACAAGAGATGAAGATTGCCATCTTAGAGAAACATCTTCGGGAATCACCACACTACTACAAATATATCATCATGATGGCATTGACTCATAACTAGGCCACAAAGGAAATCCATGAAGATGGATGCCCAAGGTTGAGAACATACTAGCGAAGGCTAATACAAGTGAAGTTTCTATTTAAACACTTGGGCTAACTACACAAAGAACACCCGTAGACATAATCCTCAACATTCTTCTTCGTAGATGGCCATTAGAAGTATCATTAAAAGTGCTAGAGGGTTTTGTGAACCACAAAATGTCCTTCATTCATCAGCTCCATGTGAACATGAAGATATCCATATTCTAAATAGACCCTTGGGAAGTATTTAATCCCATCAAGTTGATCTATGAGGTCATCAATCTTGAGAAGGGGATATCTATTCATGGCTACAATTTTGTTATGCAACCTATAGTTCATGCTTAATTGCCATTCATTGCTCTCTTTAAAGTTTCTTTAAAATTAATAGAGCCAAGGTCACACAAGGAGAACTTCTAGGTTGAATTTTCCTTCATTTATAAGTTTGGAAAATTATTTTTTCATCTCCTTCTAGGGTTGAGCCTTTCTTTGAGCTCCTCAATCTCTTGCTTGTATTGGTCAATGGTTTGTGCAAAGAGGTTGATCTTCTCCTCTGCGTTATTCTACGGTGCTTGCGCATTGTCTGGGATGCGATCATAAACCGTTGTCAATCCCTGTTCCAATCTATCCGTGCATTCTTTCTCCTCCTCCTTCTCTGCGATGAGTTGGTCACATGTAATTTGAAGCATTTCAGCGACTCCTCTTCCCACCTCCAAGTTTGTTGCATCCACGCGGGCCCTAGACTATACTTCCTGCATGACACTAGCCTGTAGCCCGTATAAGGCCTTGGTAGGTATTTGTGCCATGATCATTTTCGCTTGTTCTACCTCCTCCAGGGGTTTCTGCGCAGTCTCCTGATCGAATCTGATCATTTGACGAGTTACCATGAAAGTCTCCCTGCCCTGGACGATGAACTGCACTGTCTCCACTTCATCTTTCTGCGCAGGTGGCCTCTGTGTTTTCTACTGTTGTTGTGTTGCAACGTGATCCTGCTTGGTTCCGCAGTTTTTGTATGTTCTCATGAACTTCTAGGAGCTTGGCCATGATTTCTTTTCCCTGCGCCTCTGCAATTTGGACCACTTCTTCGTCTCGTTCTTGGACTTTGTCTGTGACGAGCTCTGCATCATCCTATTTCAGGGTAATGTCTAGGTCCTTCGTCTCATACTTTCTTTTCTTGTGCGCCTCTTTTTCCTACGTGGGTTTCCTTATTGTCTGCGAGGGTTGCGCCCCACTTGTTGTTCCCTGGGTTGTTTTTTCTCCAGCCTGCGAAGTATCCTTCCTTCCAGTCAGTGGTTGGCTTCCTGTCCTTGTTGCTACTGTTGTTCTCCTTAGCTGTTTGGGTACTGCGTTGCTCCCGGTTGGTTGATTCCACGTTGTAGTCGTTCTAGTATTACCGATCAGGCTACTTGTTCGTACTGAAGAACCTACTTCAGCCTTGTCCTTAGGCTGAGAGGATTGTGATGTGTCTGTCCTCATGGCTGGTTTTGTTACTGGTAGTTGCCACTGTGCAGGCCAGTTCTTAATGATCCAGTACACTTTCTCTTTGGTGACGGAGTACTGCATCTCTAGCCATGCTTTCTTGGGATCCCTCGCGGCTTGGATCCATACATGATGCCTAGACACTTTGAACTTGGCTATCCCCTCTGTCTCCTGCACTACCTCCATCGGTATGCGCCATACATTCGTTGTGCGTTGTTGTATGTCTTCCAGCAACGTTGTGAAGACTGCATTATTGTCCTGCTGCGTCTTGTTATCCTTGGCCTCCCAAAGGGACTCATATCTGGCCACGTTGCATTTTCCCATCCTATCCAAGAATGCAGAGAATTTCAGCTCCTGCCACCCTACCAATGCTATCAAGATGATCAACCATGAGTAATGGAACTCAGTTCCATTGTCCTGCGCGTATCTGCAGTTTATCAGAAACTGGTTCAGCAAGTATGGTGCCCAGTTGAACATGACCCCCTTCGCGCACTGCGCGGCTACTACAATAACGCCTGTTGGCGCTTCTTCCTTGTGGCATTTCCTCAAAATTTTGCAAGCCATGAGCTTGCTGGCGAACCTTGTCACGTTGTCATTGATGACCTTGATGGCAATTCCCCTATTGCCCCGAGTTGTGTCGAACTGCACTTTAACCAATTTTGTGATTTCTTTTTCGCGGGCCTTGTTATCCAAATACTCTTTTGGTTGTGCGCCGACTGCGGGGAGTCATGTGATTTTGGTAATCAATGCCACATCGATCTGTACCGGCCTGTCCATCCATAGGATGCCTCCGTGGACGCGGGCGACTAGGTGTTTGACACAGAGTCCAACGTTCTTACCACACCCAAAATGTGGTATGTCCAACAAGTTCATAATAGTAAATACCTGAGTTGTAGAGCCTCGATATCCACTGCGCTGGCTCTAGGATGGGTTTGTCGAGGGGTCCAACTTCCACTGTGTTTATCAAATAGATCTCCTCGGCCAACTCTGGGAATTTAGCCGCATCGCGCAAATCATGGTCAATGTACCTAAGCTTAGGTACCTTTCCCAGCATATCATCCACAGTGATGATTGCGTCTAGGAGATAAGGGAGTGTAACCTCCATGGCATCTAGCACCTTTCTTTTCTGTCCCGCAGCAGATGTGCCTACTTATGTTGCATCTACGTCCTCTTCCTCCCTTCCGGACTCTGGTCGGTCGGTCATGTCTTCAACCAACACTTCCTCTTGTTCCTGGGACTGTCGCGGTCCCATTGCTTTCTCGGGCTTTGCAGGTGTCTTGGAGTTAGGGTTCGGAATTCCATTCCGAGCCCCGGAGATCTATCATATTTCGCCTTGTTGTGCAATTGATGTCTCTTCCTCAACCAGTGTTGGGTTGATTGACTCTGTATCCGAGGTGGTAACATCCTCCAACTCAACCACGTTCTCGGGCTGTCGCATTCTTTCCTTGCGCCTCAGACCCTGTCCAGTAACCCGAACGTACTGGCCTGGCACGCCTAACTTTAGTGGAGTCATCTTGTCTCAAATTCGCGTACTTGGTTTCTTCGGCGTACAATGCTAGCTAGGGCAGTCACTCTATTTCTCGTTATGTGCTCAAAAATCGCTAAGTGTTGAATAAACGCATGCTTTCCACCTCTTATAGACCCGGTCGTATTCACTTTCCACTTTTTGCGTGCATTTGCGCCAAGTCTAATTTTTCCTGCACGTTGTCTTCTGATGTTTGTCGCGGTAATTACTGTGCGCAACTTTTTTTCGCACTTTCTTATGGTTCAATCAACCTCTGTGTTTTTTTGTGTTTTTCTTCCATTTTCTATTTTTATATTTCTTTTTTCTTCTTTTTCTCCTTTTTATTTCTTTTTATCATTTTTTTGTCCTAAATTCTGCTATAGTACACTATATACATGGATTTCTCACTGCGTTGTAACTTTTAAGCGTTAGGAGGTCGATTGTCCCTGTATAGTTTCAATCGACTATCTTTGATCATTCCCTTGAGTTTTGTGCCTCCCAAGTCTTTTAGTTGTGCAGATCCCCCATCTGTGACAGTCTTTACTTCATAGAGCCCTAACCAATGCATTCTAAATTTACCAGGATGTTGGAAAAATTTATTGTCATAGAGCAAAACTAGGTCTCCCGCCTTGAAACTCTTCCTCTTAATATGTCTGTCATGCCAAGCTTTGTCTCTTGTTTTCTGTACTTCCTGGTGAAATCCTACCAAAATCCTGTCCTCTTCCATTTCCATTAGTTGATTCAACCTTTCCTGTACCGCGCATTATTTTTCATGTTGGTAATTGTTGCTACGCGCAGACTGGGTACCATAAATTCTAATGGCACCATTGCTTCCTTCCCATACACCAACCCGAATGGTGTCTGTCCTATCAACTTCTTACATTTGGTCCTATATGCCCATAGTATTTCTAGTATTTTCAAATCCCAATCATCCCTGTTGACATTGCAGATCTTAGTCAAAGCATTTTCCAAGATCTTATTGAAGGCTTCTACTGTTCCATTTTCCTGGGGGTGGTATGGTGAACTCTTCTGGTGATAGACTTCAAACTCGTTAGCCATAGCCCTGATAGTATTGTTGATAAAGTGAGTTCCTTGGTCACTTGTCAAAATTCTTGGACATCCAAATCTAGTGATCACTTGCTCGAACAAGAAGTGTGTTGTTGTCTCTCCGCTGCAGTCTTTGACTAGTGCTGCTTCTGCCCATCTTGTTAAGTATTCAGTCGCAGTAATGATATATCTAGCTCCTGACCTTTTTGTTGGTGGATGGATTGGTCCAACAAAGTCTATTGCCCATTTGTCAGATACCTACAAATTTACTTGTGGTCTTAGGGGCATCTCATCCTTTCTGTTGGGTTTGCCAACCCTCTGACAGACATAACATTTCTGGCAATACTCCTTGGCAACCCTATGGACTGTTGGCCACCATAATCCTACGCGCAATACCTTCTATGCGGTAGCTTTTCCTGCATAGTGTCCTCCAGCTATACCTTCATGAGTTTCTGCCAGAATTCTAGGTCTTTCACGCTCTAATACACACCTTCTCAAAATGTTATCTGCACCCATTTTGTATAAGTGCCCTGCAATAAGTTGATAGTCTGCAACTCTGACTACCAGATTTTTCTTATGTGCAGTGCTAAACTCTTGTGGCGCAATCCCTGTGCTTATGTATTCAATAATATCAGCAAAGTATTCATCAGCTACCTGTACTGAAAATAGTTGTGCATCATGGAAGTTGTCTTCCAAGTTGGTAGGTTCTTCTCCATTAGTTACCCTTGACAGGTGATCAGGTCCTGCATTTAGATTATCTGGTTTGACTATCACTTCAAAATCAAATTCTTGGAATAACAATAGCCATCTACAAATCCTCCCCCCCAACATTGGCTTGTTGACTAGATATTTGAGGGTAGAATGGTCTGTGAACATCTTAAAGTGTTTACCCAGTAAGTAGTGCATGAACTTCTGAAGTGCATATACAATGGCTAGGCCTTCTCTTTCGGTGGTGTTGTAATTTTGCTCTGAGTCTCACAATTTTCTGCTTGCAAAGGCTATAGGATGGTCTAAATCCCCTGCTCCTGGTTGCACTAGAATTGCTCCAAGTGTTATGGATGATGCATCTACATGCACATGAAATGTCTTTTCCCAATCTGGGAATACTAGGATAGGTGTTGTCACCATCTTTTCTTTTAAGGTGTCCAATCCTTGTTGACAGTCCTCATTCCACTAGAATCTGACATCCTTCTTTAACAGTTTCCCATTGGCATAGTAATCTGCGCATACCCCTTTATAAATTTCTTGTAATAGCCTGTACGCCTGAGTGTTGCTTTCAACTGGCGCATTGACTTTGGTGGTGGTAAGTTTACAATGACTGCTATGTTAGCAGGATCTACTAGTAAGCCTTGTTTACACACTATATGTCCCAACAATATCCCAAAAGGTGTCCCAAAAATGCATTTATTGATATTCAATAATATCTAACACTGCCTGCATCTTTCTAACATGAGTCTTAACACTTCTACATGGTCCTTTAACAGACTATATACAGTCCAGTCATCCAGATATACTTCTAGGAACTGATGTATGAATTCCTTAAAAGCAACTATGACTACTCTTGAAAATATGGTTGGTGCATTCTTCAACCCAAATGGCATGACTGTATATTGGTAGGGTCCCCATTTTGTAGCAAAAGTAGTCTTACACCTGTCCTCTGGAGCTATTTTGATATGATGGTAGCCTAAGAATCCATCTGTGAATGAATATGCTTCCTGGCCTCCCACATTCTCTAAGACTTCATCTGCGAAAGGGGTAGGAAAAGGGTCATGTAGGAAAGCATCATTAAGTTTCCTCAGATCTACACAAATCCTTATCCCCCCTTTTCTCTTTTCTTGGACTACCATAGGACTTATCCATTTAGATTCCTCTGCTGGTTCTATGATACCATCTTCCAATATTCTGTCAATTTATGCTTTCACTTTCTGCTTATATACTAGATTCAGTCTGTAAGGTCTTTGTCCGACAGGTCTTTCCTTAGGTTTGAGAGGTATTTTCATCTCTCCTAGCTCTCCTGTTATGCCTTTAATCTCTGTAAAAGTCATTGGGAACAAGTCATTGTATTCACGCAATAACTCTGTTATTCTTTCTACTGTTTGTTCATCCCAATAGTCTCCAATACTAGCCATTTTAGGATTGTCATTTGTCCCAATGTTGACTTTCTTCACTTTCATTGGTGCAGCAAATACTTTGGATTCCATAGATGGACCTTCCACCTCTCTTTCTCCTTCAATTTCTGTAATTTGAATGTTGCGCGGGTCATCTTCATCCGGTGCTTCCTCTTCAACATGATAGCATGAAAGTAGTTGTTTGACTGTGTGTCTATTCTGTTGTAGATATTCTGTCATGATTTCAACCTCTGGTTCATCAATAAATATCACACCTCTAATCTTCTTCGACGCTAAATCGATGTTGGGGTTCTCATCTTCAAATGAGAAAGTGACTACAAAGTTCTGTTGTAATGTTCTCCATTCTGTAGTACCTCTCCGCGTCTCCCAGTCTACATACCAGTTCTCTACGATTCCTTCCAAGGTATGGATGAAGTGATGAGGCCATTCCTCTAGTGGTGTCATCCTCAATTGTGTTATGCACTTCTCCAAGTGTTCTGCAGGTGTTCCTTGCCCATCATACCTCTGCATTGTACTGCTCCCCTGTTGCGCGCCAAATCTAATGCGCAGTAGTCGTTTACAATGGTACCAGTCCTTAATTGTTTCTTTGTACGCACCCCACCATCTTGCAGATGTGGCCTTGAGTGCAATATCTAGGGCTAAGAATCTTTGATTTTCCAACACTTCTTCATACTTTGTCAGAAATTCCTACTTTGTCCTAACGTGTGCTTTTTTAGGTACTCTTCAAGACGTCATCATTTCTAGCCCAAGCCTCTATTTTCAAGAAGCCTTAGCCACCTTGTTCGAGTGACCGAAATAGGGGCCTCTTTCCACTCTTGTGTTTGTTCCCTTCGTCCCCTTAAGGTCACCCAGGAAGCCTCCCTTGTGTTGGACTTGTTGATCACTAAAACGAGGGGGATATCTATTGAGGTGAGAATGATAGATGTTCATCTGGGTTGGGCTTTGCCCTAACTACAAATCGTGTGATAACAAAGCCTAGGGAGCTCAATCCATAACATGTAGTGGCCCTTAGGTCTATCATCAAGTTGAAATCGGAACACCGATGCTAAACATAAGCTAACAAACCAACATTGTTCCAAATACCATACTAAAGGACATTTTGTTCAATAGCATCATAGTTAAAAAGAAGGCAAAGATATTTAGACCCTACGCCCCAATACAAGTTCAAGGAGATTCCTTTCGTTTCCAAGTTCAATATCACCAAATTTTTTGAAGCCGTCCTCATCCGACATCTTGCACAAAAGGTACACAATAACCCCCTATGCTCGAGGTTCTATGGACCATGCACATACTCCTTATTGTATTTCATGAAAAAGTTAATGTCCCCCTCCGAATCAGGCACACAATAACCCCCTATGCTTGAGGTTCTATGGACCATGCACATACTCCTTATTGTATTTCATGAAAAAGTTAATGTCCCCCTCAGTGCGGATCTAGCGGATATACTTGGGTGTTACTAGGATTTTTCATAGGTTAATTATCTAAACCCCGGCAAAGTGAGGAGGCTCAAGAGTAGGGTTTGTCTTCTTCTCCACATTTTCAATTGGAATTGATGACTACTGCACACTGATTGGCACCCCATCGCCCTTGTCAAGATGTGGAGGTTGAGTGTTTAAGGTGGTAGGCACAAAGCCAATGTTGGACTTCTTCTCAACACATGCAGATGGACCAAGGTCAATGTAGTAATCAACTCTAGCTTGAAGTTTTAATGGGCTACCCATGAACATGGGCATAACCTCGTCCTCAACCACCACAAAGCCAAATTGAGACACCTGCTAGTGAAGAGAAAATTCCTCCACAATAGCTACTTGATGTGTATCCTCATTCACCAAAAGGGCCATGGCCCAGGCATGAAGGGCCGGATTCCCATTGGGTGAATGCAATATTGATTTCTTAGCTTCATTGTCTTCCAATGACAATCTCTTGATTTGCCACCTCTGATGTACACCTTTAGCTCATAATAGGGTTGACTACAAAATGGCCTCTCTAATAACACAAGCAATCAACGTGAGGTGATCTCGAAGAGGGATCTTGCAAATTTCTTCAAATGGTATCTACTCCAACATTTCCTTCAATGATCGCAACCTCTCTAGCACAAGCAAAACCTCCATCCATACGAGCTAGCTTCTCGACATCAATCTCAATAGCAACGGAGTGAGTATGGTAGCCATTTCTATCCTAATCACTATGAGTCATCTCAATGCTGAGGGTTTTCTCACCCTCACAACTTCTCTCCATCATGCTTTAGACCTTGGAAAGTTCCCAATTCCAAGGATCTTTATGTTGAACTTATAATATCCATATCTTTAATTGCTGATCTGCATTTAATATTAATTGATTTAAGGTATTTAGCAGCAGATTTTCAGTCTTTGGATCGGTAGGATTACATAGAGGACACCCCACTGAGACTAGAAGGCACCAATTTTGAAGTGTGAGATTTGTAATTGATAACAAGGACAATAAATCTAGATGTTCTCCAACCCCCAAGGGACAAGTCTCAGTGATTATCAAATATAATGTTCAAAGTTAGAACTTAAACTTTATAATTAGAAATTAGGCATAATAAAGGCTTAGTAATAAAGTGATGATATAAAATATTATTTAATGTAGTGGTTAAATGGTTAGGTATTTGGTAGTTGCGTAATGTACTCTTCTCCTACTATGTAACAAGGCATTGCATCACCTAATAATGAATCAATCCATTCTTTCTCATTCTTATGTGTATTCCTATTCACACTTGTTGTGTAAAACACATTGTATCAGAGCACTAAGGAAGTGGGTGATGGAGTCGAGGGATTGCTATGATTAGAGAAGGCACCGAGGGACTTCCATAATTACAGAAGACA